>VWPW01014100.1:844820-863873 GCA_013389825.1 Crypturellus undulatus
AGAAGACCTATCGACTTAATTCAGTTTAACTTAACTTTTTCTTAAAGAACTGTTATTCAACTGTGCAAAATTCAACACAATGTCTGTTTAAATGTCATCAGAACTGTAAAATATTTTCAACTGCAAGACAATCCTTGGTAAACTAATGCCCCTTATCACTGCGTTTCACTAATATTTAAAAGGATCTGAAAAAAAATGTTCTCTGCATTAACAACTGGCTTCACTCTGAAGTGGGATTCTCGTTATCTGACTCCAAAAATCTGTACATTAGGGGTCTAATCTAAGCCTAGGCATTCCCCAATGCAGGGAGATGGGGCCCCTCAGAGAGGAATTCATTTATTTCTTTCCATTGACACTGGAGTCAGGAAGAAGTGGCTTGGAGAACATGCTCAAAGCTGAAGGCAAACCCTCCACACAGTGCTGGACTCCCGCCTTGAAGCAGACTACAAAAAGCTGCCGGAGTGCTCAGTAACCACCTATTCCCTGCCATCTTCATCCAGTTACTAGGTAATGAGCACTTGGAATTATTGCTATTCCTGCACTGTCCTATTTTAAAATAAAAACGGTGTAATTTCTGAAAGTACCAGATTTCAGGTTATGTTTCAACACAACCAAGATGATGTATTGGTTATTTGCTAGGATTATCTAGCAACTAGGAGTACCTACCAACTAGTTTCCAAACTATTTTTGCCAACTGTCGTTCCACATCACCACATACAGCACTTCTCACAAGTTAAGCAATAGCCACCCTTTTCACTTGAAGAAATGCTTGTTGTGCTTATAGAGCACTTTTAACCAACAAAAGATTGACCGCCTTAAAATGATGCTGCTCTATTTGAGCAGCCTCCAATAGCCTGTGGTTTACTCTCTGTTATTCTCCAGCTATCTGACATGGGAGAAAGCATTTCAGTGGAAACATGGGCAGGGAAGTAAACAACTAACAGTGCCCCAGATTTCCTGAACTAAATATTCTGACTTGGATACCTCCAGCAGCCCCACCACGATTGCAGTGGCTGTAGTCTCATTGCTGAAAACAGCTAAACCTGGTAACCACAAAGCAGCTTGGAGGTAAGTTCACTTGCACTTGGATTTCTTGAAAAGCTTCATTAACTGCTTGAATCTTTCTGAAACCTGAAATACAAAAAAGGGCATATTATTAATGACTTGGGTTTCCAGACCTACCAAGACTAATCTGACAGCCTAAGGGCTTTTTTTTTTTAAACATTATTTTGTTCCTTATGTTTTCTTCTCTTACGTTTTAGGGGAAAACTGTCAGGGGCACAATCAACAGATTAGTTGGATTTGTGCTCCAAAGCATTTAGGAGGTTTTCCTATACCTTTGACATCTGAAATAGTTTCCAGGCTAATTACAGAGAGCCAGAGCCAACTGTTGTTTATATCCCACAATGTATAGTAATGCACATTCACATAAGGGTACAGTCTTCCCTGGCCTGTGGTTGAATACAGCAGTTTCAAAGTACGGGAAGTTAATTCCTGAACCATAATATCTCCTTAATATATATTTTTAAGATCCAACAACTGGCAGACTACGATTTTTCTTTCAAGAACTCCTCCATCAAAAGATGTGAGAATAACATAACTCTGAACTGACAGAACTCCAAAAATAGTATTTGTTCAATTGTAATCAGAAACAAAGTTCTTACAAAGGCTAAGACTCATAATACCTACCTGATTTGGACTTTTGTTTAACTTAGTGGCTAAGGAAACAAAAGTTTTGCTTGAAGGTCCTTTTCTCTGACACTCCAGTAAGATTTCTCGGTCATCATTTCTACAGCAAAAATATATTTCCTTTTAATGTCAATACATACATATTTGCGTGTGCACACTAACAAATGAAAAAATGCATACATGCATACATGCATTGTTTAAATCCCCAGTATTCCCAAACTCCAGAACATGACTTCAGCAATGTACTTTGCTGGCCTCCCTTTTGCTGGCACACAATTACACAGCCAGCACAGGCGAGCAAGCGACAGCAAGCAATATGCAGTCCTGCTACAAAGAGCAGGATTATTACAACAGTCACCCCAAATATTCAGAGCAAGACCACTTCAAGCTCTGACAGCAGAAGCTTAAACCTGACTTCAAAGAAGCTCCCAAATTCAGTAGTGGCCAGCAACAGGGGCTCCCCAGCCAGCTCGCACTTGGAGCCCCCTGAATTCCACAGAATAAACAGAGAGCTTCCTGATTCCTGGGAGTGGCCTAATATGACAGGGTCAGAGCCCGTCTCCTCTTGAAGAAAGAGAAAAAAAATGCATAATGTGTCGCTGATCTGCTCTTTGTCTTGCTCATCAGTTTAGGCATCTAGAAAAATGTATACGGCTCAGTTGTTACAAAGCAGCTATAACGTGCCATTGGTTCAAAGACACCATGTTACAAGTTATATTTAATTAAATTTCCTCTATTTTCAAATAAAAATGTCATGGGTAGTTATTTAAAGAAACTCTTCAATCTTTTTAGGCGTCAGTTTGAAGATGGACAAATACTAAAACAGATCAAATCTAGTTGCATCCTACGCATTTATCTCTAGCACCTACGGTCTCATAATTTTCCTTCTACATCCTGCTGACTGAGCAGTAACCGCTGCCTATGACGAGGGGGTTCAAACAACCTACAGGCTGAAAGGTTTGCAGATTAAGAGGCACAGACCCCAAAGCAAAAATCTGTTGGGTTAGAGGAGAAAAACAATACATAAGGTGCAATATAGTGTATCTTGTTTCCTTAGAATGTAGGTCTTTAAAAACAGGCACAAAAATAGCCTTGTTTTGGGAGATCCAGGTAAGCAAGGAAATTATTTCTGAGACGTGGAGGTAAATTCTAACTATGAAATTATTAAAGATCATTCCCTACCAAAGGCTACTTACAGTCTTATGTGAAAAGAGTGCATCCCTTAAATCTGTACTCTAGTGAACAAGCTTTACAGATAAAAGGGTAAAATAGACATTGCTACCTTTCAATGGCACTCTAAGGGGAATCTCATAATACCATCCCACAGAGAAGAAAGCAGGCTCTTATACTACCCTTTTAAGATAGATGCAAAGCTTCTGAATAACCAGGTATCAGCTAAATTCCCTTTTCCTCCCGCTTTTGAATGCATCACAGTTGCCAAAATAAACATAAACATCCACATTACATAAAGATAGTATTACCTTGTCCAGGAAACTACTACTTCTCCTTTCTTTTTAACAATGTTTTTGGCATACAGACTAGGTGATGATGCAGATGAAGCTGAAGGAGAAGAGTCTTTGTTCTGTGGCAACTCATTCTTCTTGCTGGAAGATCGTCTGGGTACTGAATTTATCTCTTCAGATTTCATATCATTTCCATCATTCCCTTCACTCAGTGATTCACTTTCTTTCCGTTGTCTTTTTGAGTTAGAATTGTCTACTGCAGAATCTTTTTTCCTTTTTTTACTAGTTTTATCATCTATGTTTATTTGGCATCCTGCATCAGTATTTGAAGTGGATTTTGTTTCAAGATTACCTTCACTTGCCACAGTCTCATTGGAAAGCTCCTCTGTTAAGTCTATAAATGCATCAACAGAGCACTCTTCCAGTTCTTCCTTTTTATCACCAATTTCTGCATTTCCAGTAGAAGTTTCCTGACTCTTATTATTGGCAAGAGATTGCACTGTAAAACACGGATTTTCATTAACGATATCATCTGTTAGGTCTATATATGACTCCACACTGCATCCACTGGGAAAAGCTGCTTTGGATCTAACAGCAAGTGCATTTATGTTTCCTGGTACTTTAAATTCATGCGTCTGAGAGCTCCCACAGTCTCTACTCGGGCTGCCTGTGTCAGGGCTGTTTGTGCTTGCAGATTTTCTACAGGGCCCAGGCAAACCAGCAGTTTCGTCCTTTCCAGTACTCTTAGGTGACTCTCTCCCTTGCTGAGCCGAGGCAGGACTTTGTTCTTGCCCAGCCTTGACACAGCGCAGCTCATCAGTCTGCCTCAGGTCTGGCTGGATAGGTTCTTGCCCGGCGGCTGCTGCAGCCCGCTGGCTCTCCCTTTTCTCACCACCACGCAGGGCTTCACTTTCGTTCCTGGCTGAGGAGGACCTCACGAAGGCCATCGGATCCGATGCCGGGGTGGCACACGGCACCGCGCGCCGGATCTTTACAATGAAGTGATCGTTGGACTTCTCCATGATCACTGCTTGCATTGGCAGGCTAGGGCGGCACTGAAAGCCGGCAACAACAGGCCGACTCGTCCACGAAGAAGAACAACTTGATCTACTGCTGGAGTTATCGGATTCCAAAGCCAAATGAATGTCTTGTTCAGTAGCATCCTCCTCTTCGAGGAGCGCATCTTCACTGTAATGGGCACTAAGGACACCCTCAGGAGTGGAACCAGAGCTATTCTCAGGTTTTAGGAAGCTGAGGTGAGCATCTGATTTCAAAGGTGATGGAATGGTTAAAGAAACAGCCAAATCTTCAAGGAGAATAGAAGAAACAAAGGATTTATTTTTTTGTAAACTGCACTCATCCTCTTTGCATGAGGTGGCACTTGTAGGCACCTCAAACATACAGCTTTCATCTAGTACACTTGGATCAATGGACATTTGCAGCCTGGATGATAAGGAAGGAGCTCTCAGAGGTGAAACCACAGGCCAGTTAATATCTTCTACTGGTCGAGGATCCACAGAAGCCTCCTTTGATGCAATCTCTGGAATTAATACAGCATTATTACTTCTGCACTTCTGACTTTCTAAAAGCTGCTTTTCTGGTGTCCTGAATTCCCATTCATGTCTGTCAATATTGCTGCCACTTTTTTCCAAGAGATCGGAACCTTGCAACAAACTTTTGAAAATTTCACCCATCTGAGCATCACTCACAAGATTAAATGTAAGACTGGATGCTTGTTGCTCTGTGAGAAGGTCATAACTAAGATCAGATTTGTTAGCATCTTTGGTTAGCTGAAATCCTTCCTTTTCATGTCTTGTGCTTTTCAGTGGAGTGAGAGCGCCTTGTAAACTATTCTCCTTAGAGGGCTGCACTTTGGTTTGGGAAATTCTTGTGTTATCAATGGAGTTGAGACACTTTGTAAAGATTGTTTTTGGTGCATCAGTTTTATTTTTCTCGTGATGACTCTTTTTAGGTGGTTGATAATCCGCAGTTGGCTTAGAAAGGATATATTCTTCAGTCTTTTGAGATCTGCCATTCAAGGATTTTTTTTGTGATTTTTGAACATCATTTTTGTGACCAATTCTGTGTTTTTGTTTTCCTGTTCTTTCAAACTTCCCTTCCTCAGTGTCATTTCCCACATTTACTGCATCACATAGTTTTATTAAAATTCTCCTTACCTTTTCAAATAAGTAATCAAGCTGTTCATCTACAAATTTCCATAACTGTTTCTTCATATCTGATCCTTGCTGTTCAAAAAGACGGTCCACTATGGCATTCTTCTTAACTTGCTTGAGTTTGGACTCTATAGCATCACAGAGATTGAATTTTAAAGTCTCAGCTAATGTAGACATCTTGGTAAAGTTCAAGTATTTTATTAATGATGTAAAATTTATAATGGCAGATTCTATAATTCTGTGAAAATGTTGAACTGGAAAATGTACCTTGAACTTCATGTAGTTTTTCCTCACCTGTTTTCGTATAGCTCTTAACATTTGCATAATTTCTTGTACAGTTGAAGGTTCAGTAATAATCTGAACCATTTTTTCTAGATAAGCAATGCTCACAGTTTTATTTTTCTTCATCTCCTTCGAAGACCTGAAGGTCTGGTTTTTATGTCTCTCTCTGTTCTTCTTTGTACTTAATTTCACAGAAACAAGCTTTCCACTATCTTCATTGCCACAGACAGCTTTGCTCTGTTGATTATGTGGATTGCTGGTCAAATTGCGTGTTTCAGGAGAAGTTCTTGGTATTGTTTTTTTTGTATTTTCAGAGGTTCTTTCTGGTTTAGATTTTTCTTCATCATCATCACTGCTTATGATTTCTCCTTCTTCTATTTCATCTGAAGAGATGCTCAGCTGGGACTCCATCTCCAAGTGCTCACCAGCCATGCTAACTGGCTTTTGATTTTCTTTGTTTACCTCCTTGGACAAATTCTTTGAGGGACAGACGACAACCGTACTTTCAGGAATTAAATCTGTAAAAAGAAAACAGTGTGATAATCCCCATAAGGAATGCAATTATAAACATATAATTGTTTTAAGAAAAACATGAAACATTCAGTTCTGTGAGGTGACTGCTCATTTAAAATTGCCTAATATAACTCAGCAAATTTGATCTTCATCTACAAGTTTGGGCAGTTCTCTTCAGCAATTGCTAGTTCAGTAACATTTTTTTACAGCACTGCAAAAGACAGTGGAGGACATAGAAAAAAATGGAGTCTTCCATTAGCTTTGAGCTTCTTTCTATTCATTTTGAGTGATCTTGTTGACACATCATGACACTCAGCTGTAATATCATTACGAGTTAATACCTGTATACAATTTTTTACAGAGCGGATAAAAAGGATCTACTTGACTTTAAGTCTTTCAATAAACAAACTTACTAAAGAGAGAAGCCCACACTGTACACATGATAAAGTCCTATTTAAGTTTTCAATGCATTTAAGATGACCAGCATCATAAGCACACTAAAAGCTTTTATCTTATGTATTTATTGGACTTCAGTTCAGGTGATAGGAATGGGGAATGAGAAATGTGAGAGGAAAAGCTCTCACATTTGAGCTTTGTCAAATTTGATATGTTTTATTCCATCTCACAAATAAACTTATTATTTATATATTTGAGATGCCATTAAGTATCTATTTAATTATCGATTTCAATTTAATTATCAATTATCAATTTCCAACCAAATGCGCATTTAAAGAAAAATTAACAATTACAATAAGCTACAAAACAGAATGTTACAAAAGAAAAGACAAGCTGGTTTCCAGTGCACAACAATTCCAACGAAGTGTGCTTCAATTAACAAGATTTGTAGCTGTTTAGTCTTAGGCTTGCTGGGCACTGTTTCATAAAACACTCTATGTGGTCCACCGCATGGGTATTAGACCATTTAATGACCTCTAACAAATACTTAACCTTATAAAAAAGAGATTGCATCTAAATTCCTCTCCCCAAAAATGTATTTGTAATCACCACTTTAAAGCTATGCTTGAGCGTAAAGACATATTCCAGCACTGCCTTCACTTCAGCTTTACAAGGATCAATTAACAGTATCCTCTCATACTAATCACTTTGATATTTGAAGAAACTAAAGTACAAAATGAAAGTAGTTGAAAGAAGGGGATAACATTTAAACTGCAAAACAGCAGAAAGGGAAGTACTGAATTTCAGGCCAAGAGAAGCCATGGTCTTTTGTCACCTTAACAGATGCAGAACAGTTGATAGGCATACCCTCAGTTTGGCCATAAATGTAATTAGGCATCTAACTTGAAAAATTAAAATTATTGCTTTGCAGTATGGTACCAAGCCCTGGACAGCATGAGTTCCTATAAAAGGTAGCCTAGCGAAACACTACAAAATAATAATAATAAAAAAAAAAATGGCATTCACCCGCTTTGCTCCCAAAGCTCTTGTTTTCACACACACACGCACGCACGCACACAAATAAAATTCATTAGCAATCTCAGCAATTTCAAAGCACATAAACTGCTGAAGAAATCCGTAGTTCGAAGTTGCCTTCATCGCAGCAGGCAGAGTGGCATTGTAAAACATACTGACTTGCAGAAACATATGAAATATGCTTTGAAATACAAGAAAAGGCATTTAATCTCCACAGTCTCCCTTCCTCTTTTAGTAAGAAACAAAATCTTCCAAGAAAGCTTTCTATTAGTGCAACAGGAGATTACAAGAAACTGAAATCCACACGATCAAGCAAGTAGGCTTACCTACTTTCTCTCCCCTTGTGTGCTGTCACATTTTATCTCTTTGACACGTGATTCAGGGGTTAGCTCTTATTTCATTAAGTGATATATCCTAATGATATATGTTTTCATATATCACCAACTCACAGCTGTAAGATATATCTAAAAATCCAAATGAAATTTATTCATGTGGAGAGAAAAGTCATCTATTTGCTGTCATAGAAACTGAGTCTCATGTACTCTCCAGCTTTCTTTAAATAAATACTTCTAATTATCTGCTCCTAAATAACTTACACCTCTACAAACCCATAGGAAGAACACAGTGACACCTAGTCAGAAGCCCCCATGCTTCAGACAACTATGTTTCAGAAGTTAGTATCTAACTCCTGTTTCAATCACTAATCGTTAAGTAGTGACTAAACACAATTTTGCAAGCATTAACATTCAGTTGGCTCGAATCTTGACTACATTATTAAATGAGTCCACTTGAAACTAAAGAAAAAAGGACCATCATGACCTATATAGCATAAGAAAAAAAAGTATACGTTTGAGAAATAACTTAAAAGGAAGTAACATCTGCTTTCTATGAAAGCATATTCTAAACGTTTATGCACAAAACAAGTTGTAATACACAAATACCTTTGTTATAGCTCTTCCCAAGACCTTTGCAGGGACTTTCCATCCTAAGTGCTTTAGCCAAAGGACGCATCGGACTGTTGAGTGGGCTGATAGCCTTTGGAATATACCTCAGGTGATTGAGATCAATGCTCAGTATTGAGCAGTCATCATCAACAGGAATGGAGTTAGTTTCTGGTTCTTTAGTTCTAAGATATGTTTCACCACTAAGGGAAGATGTTGTAGTAGTGATTTCAGATAAGTCTGGCTCCAGATTACAGGCATTCTGGTCAACTAATGGTGCATCCTTATCAGATAGTACCGTTCTGTCAGGTGACTGAGATGTATTTGTGTTATCTTTGCAGACATTTGTTTTCTCAAAAGAACATTCAACATTTTCTGCAACCAAGTGATCATCATCCTTAATTACTTCCATTAAGCAGTCCAGTTTTGTTTCCCTAGTATCACCAGCAACACCACAGGACTCCAAGTCACCAGAACTTCTGGCCTCTGAGTCACCTAAGGAAAGGTTTTGAGAGCTATGTTGGTCTTCTGAGTTTTCTTTATCAGTAGCTAGCCATATTTTATCTTCTTCCTCCTTCTCTGCAACAGACTCGGGAAGTGCCACCAGACTTTCACTGGCAGATTCAGGAGGTGCCACTCCTGCTGCTGGTACCTTATCATCCTGCGTCATACCCGCTGCTGCTGTTGCAGGCAGGTTTCCAGGCTGCACGATGCTCCCTGCTGCCTCCAGAGGCAAAGCTTCAGCGTGACCCAGACCCACCGCAGTCACTCCTGCTGCTGAAGCTTCAGACTCAACCACATCACGAGCCTCTGCTGCTGCTGGAGTTTCAGCCTGCACTTCACCAGGAACCAGTACCTCTGGTGTCCCCATCAAGGCCTGGGGTTGTACCTGACCCTCTGTTGCTTCTGGTAAGGCTTCTGGGCTCACGTTACCAGCTGCCACTGCTGCCAATGCTTCAGGCTGTGTTGGACCTGCTGCTGCTATTTGCACGGATTCATGAGCAGGATTCACAGAAAGAGGCACTGCCTGTTGCAGATTGATCTGAGCTGTGTTGTCCAGGACTTCTAGTGGTGAATGAGTTTGCTCTGCAGGATCACAGTTAGCAGAATCCACTGCTTCTGCCTGCTCTGTAAGCTCTGTACTTCCATCATCAGTGGCCTTTTGGGGAGGCATTTCAAGTCCATCCGTCGGAGAGAGGCATTGTTTTTTAGCAGGAGAAAGAGTTAAATTCAATTTTTCCATAAAGCTGAGTTTTAAGTGTTTGCTTTCTGCCTCAGTTTGACCATCTTTACTTTTGGGAACTTTATGGTCTTTTAAACTATCTGCTACTCTGGATGCCTCTTCCGGCTTATGAGACTTGTTTCTCTCACCTTTTGTAACATCTCCACTTTTCTTATAGTCTTTTGAGGATTGGTGAGAAATCTCTTTTGCAACTTTTCTTTCATTTCTAGAATGTCTATTTTCATCCTGACTCTCTCTGTCCCTTTTCCTTTTCTCTTCAGTTCTGTGTCTCTCTGATTTTGAATGTGCTGTTTCCCATTCATATCTACTACTATTTTCCTTGGAGCGTGTGTATTTATGCTCTCTACTGCTGGAATTAGAAGGTGAAGCCCTTCCTTCTCGAGAAGTATAATCATTTGTTCCTCTTTCTCTCTTGTAGTCAGAGTCTCTTCCTTTTCTAGACTCTTCCATGCGACACTTACGCGATTCATGCAGGTTCTTTGAATACTCCTTCTTTGAGTGCGGACTGCTGACTCTACCAGACCTCCTTGACTGCTCCTGTTGTTTTTCATTTGGCTTATTTCTTTGTCCAGAGCCTTTTTCTTCTTTATCGTGCGTTTTAATGTCCTTCTTGGTCATGTTTTGTGACCTTTCATCAGCATACAACTCACCTCTTGTCTGAAACCTGTCCTTACTTGTAGCTTGTTTCTCCCAGGAAGAAGCACCCCTTTCTACCCTTTTGTCTGCACTTGGACTACATTTGAGTTTTGCACTCTGACTTTTTTGTTGCAGCTCATTTTTACTAGCCTTTTCTGAAAGTGTTTTCAGCTTTTGATGAGGATCTGAATCTTGGCTATCAATATTGTTACCAGTGCTCTGATGTGTTTCTCTCTTGTTTTTGTTGTCATTTCCCCTGTTATACTGTTCATCACTTTTCATTTCTTTTCTTTCCTTCCTATTATCCTTGTTGGAGCAGTGGTCATAATTTGGGAGACATGTATGAGGACCATCACTGCAGAGCTCTTCGGGAGGGTATCTCAGTAAATAGGGATTGTTTCTCTTATCTGAGTTACACTTCCCGTTGTCCTTATTATGAGATGAGCAATTGGGATATGCATCTTTCGTAGAGTCGTTTTTCGTTCTGTGATCCATCTTTACACTGTCACCTACATCAGGTGATCTGAATTTGGCCTCTTTTGATTTATACATTTCGAAGCACCTTCCATTAACTGATCCTGGAAGATGTGCTCTGTTGAAGCTACCTCGATGATTGGGGAACTCTGATAGCCTGTTTATGAAGAGAAACAAAGTCATTGTAGAGATCTGAAATTTATTTAACAATAGCCAAAGCTAAATTACAAAAAACTTTTCTCTAATTGTTTGCCATACTTTCTTCTACTCTCAGGTTGAAAGAAATGTGAGATAAAATGGAATTTTAATAATTTACATTAGCATTGAGTTAAAAAAAAATATTTCTATACATATTTTCCAAACAAAATCCGTCTACAGAGAAAAATAAGATCAGTACAAAAATGATATATGGGTCTAATTATCAATTTTATTAATTCAAATTAACATTTCACTGTCCAGTGAAAGTCTTCTCCTAGAAGAAGCTGTTCTATACATTAGTGATTTTAAAAATCATAGCAATTCAATAATTCACTATATAAAAAATGGCAGACAAAACAATAGGTATAATGTGACTGTGCTTAGTCAACCCAAAAGACAAATAAGCTACTGTGCTTGGAACTTGCTTCAAGCTACGGAAAACAAGATTACAATAATCAAGCCTCATCAAGGCCGCGTGACACTGTTGCAAGGTCATCATAATAAAAAAAGGCCACACACAGCCCATATAGCCTGAACTCATTAATGATAAATGCCCCAAAGCTGTCTCATCAGACAAAAAAGACACTTTTCTGTCATATTCAAAGTATTCCACACACACTACTAACACTAGCTTGAAAGAATAATTGCGCCTAATCCATGCAGAAACAGAAGAAAAAAAAACAGGCACACAAAAAAACATTGAATTAAATCAATGTTGCTACTGCTGTAATCCAAAGCCCTTTCCTGTATTTCTCTCTAATTTTGAGATACACTGCCAAAATTTCACACAGCTTTCATTTGGCAATTAAATACACATTCACATACTAACTATATCCAAATATTTCTGAGATAAGCATTAAAAATCTGCTGGAAAGATGACCTCTACCCATCTATAAAGACTGCTTCCTAAGTTTGAAAACACTTTGGTTAGAATATTCAAAACAAGAACACATTTTTCAAAAAAATAATTTTTGCCCTGTAAAACTATTCATGGAGATGTGAAGCAATCTTGTCACAACCAACCAACTGAAAGAATTACTTGTCAAGTCAGCCTCTTTCCTTATGACACTTCTGGTGGCAGAAAATATCAAACTGACAAACTGAAGTACAAAAAAACCCAAATGATTTCGCTGAGTTCACATAACTGACAAGCAGGTGATCTTGTGAATGGAAGTCAGGGGTCCTGAATTTTGACTCACTGCTTAGTTTCAAACAGTCTAGAATGTTAGTCAGCTGCTCTACCACCCATAATTTAATATTATTCTTCAGCTTGAAAAAAGATTAATAATTTACAGAAGTTACCATGGATTTTCTGACTGCCGTCTTCCACCATTGCAAACAGTGCTTTCACCAAGATGACATAACAGTCTCTGTACTTATTTTCATTTATTGTCAAAAAAGCTTCCATGAAATTCAGTCTGAAATTATGTTCTGAAGTTAAAATATGTAAGGGAGTATCTGATTTGATACATGGAAGACAGTCGAACAACCCAAACAGAATGGGTGGTAAAACCAAGTTAAAGAACAGTTCAGACATATGGAAACCAACGACTTGATGAAGCAAGAAAGAAACATGGGTTTCATTTGATTGTACCGGTATTTGATTATGGAGATAATTATTTAGTAAATAGCTATTTTCTTCCCTACTTAACTTATCAGCCGCTTTATAACAAGTATACAAATATGACAGGGCAAATAGGAATGTGTAAAATGCCACTGTCCAGCTGTACCTTTGATGTAGATTACTGATTTCTTCATCCTTCCGGTTAATTTCCACTCTTGCTGTTTTGATAAGTGCAGAAATATTCTTCTTAAGAGCTTGGTTTTCATTTTGTAGGACGACATTCTATTTTTAAATACATACAACAAATAAGAAAATTAGCTTGGGTATTGATCCAAATACATGATGAAAATCAGTGCAAGTCAGCCATTAGAAAAAAAAATACTTGTTGACGGTAGAATATATAAAAACAACTTCAGATTTCTGCTGTTGTTTATAATCCTAGTAATTATTTAGCATTTTTTTATCATAAAATTTATCAAAACTGAAATAAGTCACAAACCAATTAACCACATAGCTGAAAAAGTATAATCCTTCCCCTTGTTTCATTCCCTTCCTTTACCCAATTTGTTGCTTTCAAATTCAGTGTCAAATGCAAAATGTACATTTTTTAAATCAGCAAACATATACTTTTCTGATAACTATTGATTTGATATGCTTACTTTTAATTAAGCAGACAAAAAATTTAGTCAATGTCAGTTTTTAATCAAGTTTTAGATAGTTTTTAATCAAGCAAGTATTGTCTTACTGCATGCAACATCAGAAAACAAGTGAATTTATGCACTTATTTTGCCAATATGCTATCCTACCAACTATCCTAGTAGCAACAATTGTCAGGTATGCTAGAAATCCCCATACAATGGATTAATTCTGCAAAGAATATGGAATTAGTTATTTCCCAAATAAATATTCAGTTTGCTTTATATAAATCTTGACCATGTTATTCTCTGAACTACACAGTACCTGTGCCTGTATTTCCTTAAATTTCTTCATCAACTCTTTGATTTGCTGTTGACATTTTCCATACTCTGCCCGTAACTGTCAAATAAAGAAGGATTCACAGTATAGAAGTGGACTAATTAAAAACAAACAAACAAACATCCCCTCTAAATTTGTACTTAGCTAACACTAACTGCACTAGTAGTTAGCTAACACTCACTAGCTTTATACTATAGAGCTCTTTTTTTTAAACCCCAAGAGTATGTATATATTATATAAAACCATATTAAAACAAAAAACCTCAGTATGCTTATACAGAATTTAAAATTAAAGTCACTAACATGCCACAGGCACCTGTCTAAGAGGAAATCTCTGCATGATTGCACAACAGCAACAGGCTAGAGAGCAACAGGAAGCCACACTATTGTGAAATTAAAGACAGGATTATTGGGGGACAGGAAATTAGCCCTCAGTGCTCTACAGATCACAAAATCGCAGAATGTTTGGGTTTGGAAAGGACCTCTGGAGACTGTCTAGTCCAATACCACCCTGCTCCAGCAGCGTTGGCTATAGCAGGTTGTTCAGGACTGTCTCCATTCAAGTCTGAATATTTCCAAGGATGGAGACTCCACAAGTCCCCTGGGCAACCGGCTCCAGTGCCCAATCATCTCATAGGAACAAAGTGGTTTTTTGTGTGTTCAAAAGGATAGAGGATTTGTTTTTCAGGTTTTATATAATAAAAAACAATTGAGGAAAATCACAATAAAAACAAAAATAAACTTCAAAATTGGCTATAAAAACCTCTTGTTTTTATTCACATATTCAGGAAGAGTTTTCCTATTTTTCCAGTAATGTAAGGATGCTGACAGGGTTTTTTTTGCATACTTTATATACATATATATATATATATATTTCTAATTTTGTCTATCTACAATATTAATGCCCACCTCATTGTAGGATGCTTCCTTTGCAGTTCCTTCTTCAATTAATATCTCATCAAATAAGTTCAAACTGTTTCCAGATGGTGTAGAATTTGGAGCAGAATTATCTGTAGATGGAAATAGAAGAATTACATAAGCAAAAAGCTATTTTTCTAGTTAGCTTGCATTCTGCCATAGAGGAAAAGATTTCTAAATCACAAAATCTTATCCAGGTAAATTCCCATTCATATTCTCAATTTCAACATTTATGGTAGTTTTATTTGAAAAACACGATCCATATACAAATACATAAAAGGTAAGGATGAAAATTTAGAAAAAAAAAAACACAGGTAAAGGTGAGTTCCTTCTGTGACAGTCTGACGGTATGTTCTTCTAAATCAAACTAATTTACAGTTAACCTACTTAATTTACAAAGCACAGAAGGCTACATCTAAGTAGCAGTCTAAAGTTTCATTACTCTAGCACCAGTAAATATCAAAAAGCTAGAAGAAACATATGCATCCTTAAAGTCATTTATTTTGTTACCAGTTTTAGCCTTTAAAAGAACTGCAGCTGAAAAACATCCTTGAAAAAAAGAACACTCGGATGCCAGTGGCATCCACGTTCACAAAGAGAGATCAGTTGATCCGAATGAAACGGGGGATATCAACTTCTGTAGAGCTGGTAGGGGACTGACTGCCACATGTCTGGAACGCTTCTTGTGTCAATAACTGCTCTTTGTTCTATTCTGTATTCCATCTTACTTCTCTGACAGAGTTTTGGAGAAATCTAAAAAAAGAACACCTCCCACTGAATTACTTTGCTGTCAGTGTTTTTTCACGATCAGCCTGTGTGCTCCATTCCCCATATACACGTTACTTACAGAATCTGATTTATGACACCTCTCAAATACAGTTTAATTTATAGACAAATAAGCTAGCAATCAAAGCTGCATTTTGGTCCTCAACTACAGTCAGTCTTTGATTGCTACATAATGCAAAGAATATTAATACATTATAAGAGAACATATAAAATCATTTGTAATCCATGAGATGTTTGCATTGCATTAAGTGATTCCTTTTTGCACTTTTTAAATCTACTAAACAATGTATTTCTGTATCTGAAATATTGAATATATCCTCATATACTGTAATAAAAGAAAAAGAGAGCAAGAGATGAGCATATGTTTTACATCTGTACGATTTAGTCTAGTCTTTCCATGAACATTCAATAAAAGAACGGTAGACACTGGAAAGGACCTTTATGGATCCTTTGGTTGGGTTTGAGTTATGAACCCAACATCCCTAGAGCAAGTTGCCCAAACTGCCGGCCTTGGAGCATCTCCAAGGACAGGGATCGGACAACCTCTCTGAGCAACCTGTCCCAGTGCTCACAGCAAGAGACCTGTACAGAAATGCTTGTTAAACATTAGGAACTGCGTTTTAGTAAACTTTACACTAAGATTCCTAAAAAAGACCATGATCTGCATCACCAAATTAATTTATGTGTGAAATTATTGAGAAAGTAAAAAAAAAAAAAAAAAANAAAAAAAAAAGAGGACATACTGAATACACCGTATAACAATGACAGCACACCCTGTAGCTCTCAGCCTTGACTTAGTGATCAGGGACTTTTAGATCTGGTCCTGAAGCTATTTAAAAGCCATGAGAGCACAGTGCCTTTACCAGGTAAAGTGTCCTCTATCGTGGCATGGTGAGAAGAGCTGAGGTTTCTCTGCACCTCTTCATGAACACATGCTTCAAGGCTCTTAAAATAGTCAGTGTCACAAGAAAACCATGTTGTAATAGCTCACCTAATAGAATTAGGCGAACATATATGTATCTTATATGTACAACATATAAGATAAATACCATGAATTCAAACAAATAGGTCACTAAAGTATATTAATATTAGTTAAACACAAACTTACAAATAACTGTCATTTTGCTTGCAACCAGCCTAAGAAACACTGAAGCACTGTAAAGCTTCAAGATGAGGTGGACTGGAAACTGGCTGGATGGGAGAACCGAGAGGGTCGTCCCAAATGGGGCATAGTTAGAGGCCTGTGGCCAGTGGTGTCCCCGGGGGGTCAGTACCGGGCCCAGTGGTGTTCAACCGGTTCATCAGTGACTTGGACGAGGGCGCTGAGTGCACCCTCAGCAAGTTTGCAGATGACACCAAACTGGGAGGAGTGGCCAACACTCCCAAGGCCTGTGCTGCCATTCAGAGAGACCTAGACAGAATGGAGAGCCGGGCAGAGAGGAACCTTATGAGGTTCAGCAAGGACAAGTGCAGGGTCCTGCACCTGGGGGGGGAATAACACCAGACACCAGTATAGATTAAGAGTTGACCTACTGGAAAGCAGCTCTGCAGAGAGGGACTTGGGAGTTCAAGTTAACCGTGAGTCAGCAATGTGCCCTCATGGCCAAGAGGATCCTGGCCTGCATCAGAAGGAGCGCTGCCAGCAGGTCGAGGGAGGGGATCCTGCCCTTCTACTCAGCTCTGGTGAGGCTGCACCTGGAGTACTGGGTGCAGTTCTGGACTCCCCAGTAAAAGAGGGACATGGAGCTTCCAGAGAGGGTTCAGTATAGGGCCATGAAGATGATTAAGGGACTGGAGCATCTACCACATGAGGAAAGACTAAGCGAGCAGGGCCTGTTTAATAGGGAGAAAATTAACTTTCCTCTCAGCCTTCTTAACATGTTCGAGTATCTGAGGGGAAAATGTAGGGAGGATGAGACCAAACACTTCTCGGTGATGGTCAGTGACAGGACAAGGGTAATGGGTACAAACTGAAACCAGGAAGTTCCACCTCCATGTGAAGAAGAGCTTCGTTCCTGTGAGGATGACAGAGCCCTGGAACAGGCTGCCCAGAGAGGCTGTGGAGTCTCCTTCTCTGGAGATCTCCCAAACCTGCCTGGATGCCACCATGTGCCACGTGCTCTGGGTGTCCCTGCTGGCGCAGGGTGGTTGGACTAGATGATCTCTAGAGATCCCTTCCAACCTCAACCGTTCTGTGATTCTGTGAAGACAGGGAACAAGTTCCATTCAACCTACCAGGAGCTGTCAAACCATTGTCCAAGCCATCATAAATATCCACTGAGCTCTCATCATCTTCCTTAAATGGGGAAGCTTCTGATAAAACAAAAATAAGTAATAAATAGCATATATAGAGAGATACATGTGCATGTTTGTAAACTTTTAGTAAGTCTAACTTGCCTATAAAATGAACACAGCTATGATCCTACAGAAGTAGTGAAATATCTCTCTACCGTTTCAAATAAAGGAAAGCAAACACTGTGTAGCAAAAGAAAGGGAAACTTTACCTATTAAGCTACTGTTTCTGTGAAGAAAAAAAGCTTTACAAGAATTTAGCACTCAGGAAATTTTAAAGCTTTAGGTATGAATAAACTTAAATTATAAACTAAATAAGCCAACCTGAGCTGAGTTTTCTTTCCCTTTTCTAAAATACAGATATATAGAAGATATATAACTCCAGAAATTCTGATAAAAGCACCACTATGATAGAATCACTACTATGGAAAGAAACACTTGTCCATAAATAGCAGAAAACAACAGCCTTTATCATAATTCAAAAAATTGCTATATTACCACCTATTCACATGCTTGGTGGTCCTATGCTCCAGACTAATCTGTGACTCTTCATCCCCTTTTGGATGCCCCTCATTGTTCTCATCCATCCTATCTTAACCTCTCCCATTCTGCAAAAAAACACTGTTACTGTAAAGAAAGATGCCAGTATCCACAGTCCTCCTGGGGCTGGGAACCTCATGTTTATGTGTCAGAAAAGCCACCCGCTGGCTGGCAGTAACATTACTGCAACTTAGGGGCTTGCACTGTACCCAAGGAAAGCACCTTTGCTCTTACAAACAGTAGGTAAAGAAAAATCCTCTTATTGTGTCCAACTATGGGCTTCGCACTAGGATACAGTTAAAAATTGGACTATACACAGTAAAACAAAAGCAAGAGGCCTGATTCAGATATCTCCAAAAACATATAAGAAATCCAAAATACTGTTGTGACTGCAAACCCAAACTTACTAAAGCAAAACGACTTGCAAAGAGCCCGTGCCACAGCCATGTAATTACAGCTGCATTTTGCTGTTGTTTTTGTTTCGTTTGCAAGTGTGCAATTAAAACGGTTTCCTTTTTTTGTTTCTGAAGCATTTTTGGGCCTAGTTGCAGGCACACTATTCCACTGCGATGCAGATCGCAGCCCCACGCAGCCCCTTACCGCTGTAGCGGATATCAAGCAGTCCCAGTCCATCCTCATCTGCTGCCATGATACAAATTCCCTACGGTTTCCCCATCTGTAACGAGAGAGAGGAAAACCCACCCCAGCGAAGTCAACAGATGAACCGGGCGTTTCGGAGCAGCCTCCTACGGCACAAGCGCCCCGGAGGGCGCACGACCCGCGGGGCCTTTGCTCTTTACCGGGTGCCACCCCTCGCGGCGGGGGGAGTCTCGGGCCGAGCGGTCACTCGGGGGGCGCCGCGGCAGCACCCGGGCCGCGACGTCCGCTCCGCGCCCCTCACTGAGGCGCCGGGCCCGGCCCCCGCGGGAGGTGCG
>VWPW01014100.1:864296-956390 GCA_013389825.1 Crypturellus undulatus
GGCGCCGCGAGCCCCGCCCCCCGCATGGGGCTGTTGGCGCCAAAGCGCGGGGCGCCCCGCCCCCTCTCCCTCCCCCGCCCCCTGCGCCCGCAGCCCCCGCGAAAGGACGGGCACGTCCTGGCGCGGGGGACTACGTATCCCAGCATGCCCTGGGCGAGGGGCTCGCGGCGGCGAGCCCGCGGGCGTAGCGTTGCATGCCGGGACCTGTAGTTTCAGGCGCGCAGCTGCGGTGCGCAGGGGCGGAGGTGCCGGGGTGGTCCCCTTCTCTGTGACGTCGCGGGCTGATGACGCTACGCGAAGCGGAAGTCCGCCCAGTGCCGCACGTGTCGCGTGTGCTCCGCAGCCGTTGCGGCCGTTGGGCGTGCGCCCCCTTCGCTGCCCCCCCCCGCCCTCGGCCGTTACCCCCGGCCCGGCTTGGTCTGCCATGGCGGAGCTGCGGTTCCGTCTGGCCGAGCCGCTGCAGCTCGTGGCGCGCAGGAACGAGAACAGCAGCGCGGAGCTGAGCAGGTTCCTGGCTAAGCAGGTGAGCAGGACGCGCCCGGGGCTGGTGGTTATTGTCATCGTTTCTTTCACTATGAGCAAGGTACCGGAAAGAGCGAGGTTCTTGCCTGTGATAGCATATCAACGCGTCAGCTTAGTATTGTTGCAGAGTTTTTGAAGCCCCTAAGTTGTACGCACGTTTCAAGACTCAAAATCCGTTTTTTTTTTCTTTAGAGACTCTGAGAAATATATATATATATAAAATATAGATCTCCACTGTAAATTGCTGTCTATTAGCTACGGTTGGAAGAAAATATAATTATTACTATAATCGGGGGCTCTTTTGCTAGACGAGTGACTTTTTCTTCTGTCATTCCAAATCCCAGAATGAAAGTATATTGACAAGACTACATATATTGCTGCATCTGAGAGTTGCTGCTAGGAGGTGGGAAACACTGGGGATGATAAAAAGTGCTCTTTTAGAGAAACATCTGAGTAAAAGAGATGAGGACCAGAGCAGTGAAAAAATAGATGCCATAGATCCCTTTTCCCCCAGATGATACAGCAGGCAGATAGAGGGGTAAGTTGGGAGGGAGTCATCGCCTTCAAAGACCAGAAAAGAGGCTGTGCCCTTTTGCTGTTGTGAGGAATGTTCTTCAAGTTGCTAACTAGAAATCAGTGAAGATCAGAAAGAGTAAGATGTGCAGAGCCTCCCCAACAACACATTAGTGAACAAAGGTGTCTTATTTTGGCGACAGAACTGCTGCTACTCCCAAGCTTTGAAACTACAGATCTAGGGATTCATGTTAGGCTTACTTTACCACTAAATAAGCTCTGGCTTCAGTAATCTTGTCTTGTTTTTTATCAGTTGCTCTGTAGATAACATAAGAAGTGTGTAATCTGTACAGCTAGGGCTTTGCTATCACCCTGCCTTCCTATTTCTCCAGTATTTCTCAAATCACTCCCAATGGGAGTTGCTCCTGATCCCTTAAGTAAGGAACAAGAGCATTTTGAGATTCATACTAAGTCACTGCTCATGTGCTGCGGTAAGGTCTTGCTCCATGTACTTCAATGGGTAGTCTTGTCTTTCTGGCTTTCTATTTTGGGGTTATTTAAACAAATCATGTAAGCACCAGACTGTTGTGGAGGCATTTTCAGGCTATGCATTTTCAGAACTAGGGCATTAGTTTCTGTAGGTTTTGGCATGTATATTATTCACAAATGCTGAAACGGTTTAATGAAGTGAATGTATCGTGTTGCTTCCATTTGGAAACATTATTAAACTTCTACAGAAAGACACTGGAATTTAACCTTTGGAATATTTGCATGGGATCTGTTCCATTAGTTCAAGTAGATTGATTGCTTAATATTTACTATGGCAGATACACCTCCTGAAGTAAATTTTGACATGAACTGGAAAAAAATAGCTTCACAAACTGTTGAAATGTGTGTGGTTTTTTTTTTCAGTCCTAAAATATTTCTGAATCAGTACTTTGATATATGGAATCAAGTGCAGCTTTTGTGTAAATAATTTTACCTTTAGCTCCCAGTGACTGTAATTTCCATGGATAAGTTCATGAATGTGAAGGTTAAAATGCTTGTAGGAAGGGAAGTGCAGGGCAAAAACAACCTTGTACCTTTCTGCCTTTATAATCCTGCAGAGTTCTAAGCACATGCACTGAACAGTGTAACTGGAAAATAACTGACACTTTAGGACAGCCCTTATATTTCACCTATGGGACCAGCTTAAGGAGGTATCAAGCACTACAGTTCAGATCTCCTGTCCTATTTCATTAGTGCTCAGCATCCTTCCTGTTTTCTATGCAAGTGTTAAAATTCTACTACTTCTAGTCAGAACATGAGGGTGCCTTGGGCCCAGCAGGACACAGCCCTCCCCACTGCATCCCCTTGTGCTGAGATACCACCTCTAACTGTGTGGAAGTGTCTTGAGAGCCAAAAACAGAAATGTGGCTTTCACATGGCCCCGGAGTGTTCCCTGTGCCTGCCCTGCAACTTAGTGGGGACAGTGGCTGGAACAGTGTCTCTCCTGTGGTATGATGAGTTGTTCTAGAAGACTGGTTTTGGGATGAGGTGTTGCTTGAGCACAGGATCTCATCCTCTTCAGCAATAGGCTTGGGTGCCTCTTCCAGTACCCTGGAAACTCTTGTCTTTTTGTAGAATGGGACTGTGATTTTTTTTTTTAGCAGTTTTATGCATTGAGCACAAAAATTTGCTTGCTCTCAACAGCTGTTGTAAGAATGGGGTTAGTATACAGCAGTCTGCGCTTGTATCAATAGCCAAAGGTGGAACCGATTTATACACTGAAAATACTTTTTAATCTTTACTTGAAATTTGCTTCCAGTTTGCTTGAGCTCTCCTGCCTCTGAACGGTTTGTTAATCATTCTTCCACTCCAAGTCAGGTCCAGATTTTAAATCCTGTAATGAACATTTTCTTCTGTAATGAGTGCAGATTTTCAGCTCTATTTTAAAATAATTATTTTTAATTCTACTATGACAGATAAGAGATAATGCAACTGAGAAACAGCTTGGAATTAATAGTTTAATGTGATTGTTTTAATGTTTGTGTCACGTACTGCAGTTGGGTACCTTACTGATAGGAGTGAATGGCTTTGTTTCCAGTTCAGCATGAGGAGCAATGCAATGCGGGAATGCAATGTGTGTAATGTAAGGGGATGTCAGCAGAGGTGTAGCCTTAGGAGGGCACCCTTCCAAAGGCAGCCAGCAGCACCTCTGCAGGGTGTTATCTTCCAACCATCCCTTCCTTCTGCATGCCCAGCAGCAACTCTTGCATAAATAACAGCTTGGCAGAAGCAGAAGTTGACAGCACAGATAGTCTTTCATTTCAGTTATCAGAATCACAGATTGTTTCTGTAGGTACTAAGTCAGTGCTTATTTCTATTTTGTTTGGAAAGCTGTTTTGCCTAGTGCTCCTCACTACTATTTGCCAAGAAAGATAGAATCATCTTGATAGAAGATAAGGGTTCCCTCTATCAATGAGGGAGTCTGGAGTGTCAAAGTTAAGAGCAAAACTGCTATAGCACAAATTCATAATGCTGATTTTCACAAATCATATTTATATATACTGTGTTATATGTTAAACAGTGTTGGAGAGGTTTTTGGATAATAGAAGGAGCTCAAAGACAGAAAAAGCCTCATGTTTAAAGACAAAGGAAATGGACCGTTATTCTTCAATGTCAAAAAAAATCCAACTTTGCTATTTTCTATCTATTCTAAAACCTAACCTTCTTTTTTTTCCCTAAAAGTGGCCCTATTTTTATGTACAAGTGAGAAAAATATGTAAATATAAATTTATATAAATATACATACATATTTGTGTTTAAGTAAAGAGAAAAAAAAAACTTTAAAGCTGCAGATACCTTGGCTGAAACCATGTTTGATTCAGTGCTTATTTTTGAAAAGAATGAACATGGTGCAACTCTACTGTGATTTATCCATGACTAAATTGTTGAGATCAGTGGAATTCTTTTTTATTTATTTATTTTTTGCAAGACAGACTTGCCTGTGAATCCTGCATAAGTAGTTTTGAAATTAGAAGTCTAAAAGTGTTGGTTGCTTTTTGTTTTTTATTTTGGGGTTCTTTTTTGTTGTTTGTTTGCTTTTTTTTTTTTTTTTTTTTTTGTTTTTTTTTTTTTTTTTTTTTTTTTTTTTTTTTTTTTTTTTTTTTTTTTTTTTTCTCCTTCTCTTTTTAACTTACTCTGACCTTCCATTCCTGCAGATCTGGACACAGCAGGATCGACAATGCATCCTCGATACTCTAGCTCAGTTACTGCTGGATAAGGAATGTACTGTACTGATTGGTCGCCAAGTTCGTCCAATCCTGCTGGATTTGCTGGAAAGAAATGCGGAAACCATTATAGCTGGGGGCCACCTCAACCACGACCTGCACGAAAGACTGTGTGTAGCGATGAGCAAGCTGGTCACGGATCACCCGGATGTGCTGCCGTAAGTCGCATCACATTGTGTGGTTTTTGCATCGTGTTTGACCTTACAGCCCTTACGTTGGCTGAGGAGAGGTGTCATTGCAATACTTTGGGTTGCCTCTCAGTAGTAAGTGTATTTTGAATTGAAAGTGTGGTTTGTGAAACCCACACCTTGAACATAACTTTTTAAGTTTAATTGTATGGTAATATTTAATGTCATTTTTCATTTTAACGATTAGAGCAAAAGCAAAACAGCTGATAAGAAGATTGCTTGCAAGCAAAATCTCTACATTTAATATTAAGCCTAACATTTCTACGTAGTGAGTTGAATACAAAAATATCTAAAAGAAGTCAGTATTACCTGTTTCGTAAGCAGGGGAAATCAATATTTCACCAAAGTTGGTACAGATTCCCCTTGTAAAACAAGTAGTTATCTGTCATCTCTAATAAGGTAAAATATATCTTGTCAGCTGTTTGCTGAAGAGGTGGTCTTTCCCAAGTGTGAAGAACACTAAATATAGGTCTTTAGTTTGCCCTATACCATCAGTTACTGCTGTGGGACCTCTGGATTGGAACTTTTTTTATTATTAGTGACTTATTTTCTCTGCTTTGGCTGAGATGTCTGAAAACCATCTCTCTCTCTCTCTCTCTCTCTCTCTCTTTTTGTTTGTTTGTTTTTTTCTAAAGATTTGCTTTAAGATATTTTAAGAATACAGCACCAGTTTTTCAGAGGCTTTTCCTAGAGAGTTCAGACACAAGCACAGTCCGATATGGGCGCAGACGAATGAAGTTACGGGATCTCATGGAAGCAGCATATAGATTCTTACAGAAGGAGCAGTCTATTTTCCGGGAATTATGGGACTGGAGTGTGTGTGTTCCACTCCTAAGGAGTCATGACACTTTAGTCCGTTGGTAAGTTAAAGACCTCAGATGACCTTCCAAAAAGAAGGACCTATATCTTGAATTATCTTTGGGAAAATACATGCACAAGGATAAAATAAACTTCAAGGAGTACCAGAAAAATCTGTACCTACAGTATTTGTATTTATGCTTACCTGATCTTTTGAAAGCTATACTAACGTATCACAGAATGAAACCTAGGCACTCTCAGTAATGCTGCAAACTGTGGGTTGGGTAATTAAGTTGTTTTCATGAAAGATGGTGAAATTTATGAAACATTATCGCTTCAGCTTTTCTATACTTCTCTTGGTATGTCACAACTTTTTTATTTTTTATTTTTCAAGTTGATTGAAAACTATTCTTGGCACATAAAAGCAGATTTGAAATAAATGAAACATATTTATGGTTTGTATTGAATGTCCTTTGTTACAAGAAGCTGTATACAAAAATGAAGTCAAGACTGGGAGTTTTTGAGTTCTCTTGTCTCAAATTCATTGTATTAGCATCAGTTTAGGAATAGCCTGAAATAGAAGACAAGTTTCAAAGAGAAATGGCAGGAGAAATATAAAAAGATCCATTAAAAACAACAGAAAATTCACTTTTTGTTGTAAATGAACATTTAAAGCCCATTTATTTAAGTGCTATCCTGATTAGCAATACGATATACTGTTTTTTTCGGTTACGTTTACGATATACCGGTTTTTCTCTAGAGCAATACCTCAGAAATGTTTAAAGAATGTTAAGGAGAGCACTAAAATAAGTTTACTGTGTAGTTTTCTAAACAATGTCTTGGTTTGTAACTGTCAGTTCTCAAAACAGAGGTATCTTAAGATCACATATGGGTATTTTTTCCTTTAAATATCTATTTCTAGGTATACTTCAAACTGTCTTGCTTTGGTTACATGCATGAATGATGAGCATAAGTTATCCTTTCTCAAGAAGATCTTCAGTCCTGAAGAGTTGATACAGTTCAGAGTAAAGTAAGAACTTTTTAATTATCGACTTCTGATCACTTTTGTTGATGACTTTTGGTTGAGCTAATAAACATGGATATGGATTTAACAGGCTACTAGAAGAATCCCAGCTGCAGAATGTGGAACGAGCCCTTGTTTTGACCAACCCAGACTCCTCTTTTTGGCGAAAGGAGAAAGGGCTGCAATACACACAAGGGGATGTTGTATCTGCTGACCTCTCTGCGAATGTAGTGGCTGTGTGTGGCATTATGCTGCCCAGATTACAGCTTCTCTCTGAAGAGCAGGTATGTAACCCAAGATTAAGACTGTACCTTTTTTAAGATGCCCTAAATGCTGAGAACTGGCTTCTCTTGCTTTCCTGCTTAAGTGGTATTGAGATCCTGTGGGTAATGTGCATTTATCTTGCTTCCCTGATGTGTGCTATAAGCTACTGATGCATTATATTGAGTCTGCAAAGGAGCTCTGTAGTGGAATGAAGCAGTGGATGTGGCATAATTATTTTTTCAAGCAACAGTTCTTACAACATGGTGTGAGAGACATTAAGTCTTGTATAGTACATCTCCACTTCAAATTAGGGAGATACTGGCAGTTTTGACACAATTGCTTTTACCTATATGAAATAGTTTTTGTACAGTAAAGACACCTTAGCAACAGCCTTTCTCAAAAAATCCTCTTAGCTGCTATTTTAAAACAAATGATAACTTGCTTGTCTAGAAAGCAGAAAAAACGTGGAGGAAGTGGGCAAGATATTACTTTAAATACTCTCCAAATATTTTACCTTTCCTATAGTCAATAGTAAATCATTTGTTGCACAAAACCTAATGCTTTTCTGTCAGAAGACATATTTGCAGACTACATGTTCTCAGTTTAACTGCTGTTTGATTTCTCCTGCCATTAGGATCTGTTCTTTATTTGATGGACATGAGTGTGACGATTGAATAATCACTATGCCTGTACTGACAAGGGAACAAATTGTCCATATACATCATTAAGGGTATCATCTATAATAGAATCTTTTTATGAAAAACTTATCTTAATGCCAGTTGTTTAAAACAATCTTTATAATCTGCAGCTTTAGAGCTTTAGAACTCTTTGTTTGGTTTGTTATATATTGACAGATCTGCAGGTCAACATTTTTAATCATCAGACTAACTCTTGTATGTGTTCTATGTTGCACAACTTATACGTAAGTAACAGTTTCAGTGGGGTAACTCAAATTTTATGTTTGAACAGGAAAATAACGCCAACTGTTTTGTTTTGGTTGAATCTACCTGCACAAATCTCCAAAACCTTGCTATTGCCGTGGCGTTTCAGAGTCCTGTTTTACTAGAAGGACCCATAGGATGTGGCAAAACTTCTTTAATCGAGTACTTGGCAACTGTTACAGGAAGAACAAAGTCTCCTCATATTTTGAAAGTCCAGCTTGGGGATCAAACTGACAGCAAGGTAACTGTGGAAATTAATTTATGGTAGTATAATTGGACTTCTGAATACTGTGCTATAGCAAGTCCCATCTCGCTATAGGTGAGTGTAAATAAATCTGAATAGGATTAAAGTCACTGAAAACAATAGAGCACAACTACAGGAAAAAACTCTATCTGTTCTGTTTCAGTTATGGATTTTATCAGTCTAATCTGATCCCGGTTATTTGTGATAAAAGTATGATGAAGTAAAACCCTGTGATGTGGAGAAGGACACGTGCAGTTACATAACACTGACATATATCTCTGTGTAGAGACAAAACCAAAATGAAAATAACATCTAATTTCTCTGGTTTTGCATGTGTATCTTTTGACCATGAAATAACTGCTGTCTAATAACATCAATTATGTTTTACTTCCTGAGGAGTGTTTTACCATAAGTGCTGCCTTTAAAATTTTGGGTTGGCATTGGTAGCCACTGTCTTTATTTTCATGGAAGAACTACCTGTTTCACCATCTCGCAACTCTTATTCACATATGTGAAAAGATACCAGTGTATTAAGGAAGAGTGATAAAGTTCAAGTAATAATTAATGTCTTGAAACTGTAAGCTTAATTATGGAAGAAATGCTTAACTGCAATAGCTTCAACATTACAGAAAAGCAAAGCTCAAATGATTATTTTTGTATCTTAAAATAGCTCATTCTAAAATTTCTCTTTACCAACTCAGTTGCAGTCTTAAAAAAAATGCAAAATACAACCCATTATGACCCTAGACAGTCTAATACATTATTCTGCTCATTTTGTTTGTTGATTAGTTTGGTATGACTCTCTGCAAACACACTGCTGTTTAACTTGTTTTAGTAATGATGTTTCAGTTAAATTGTTATGAATGTAGGAGGAGTGATTTTTCTTTTTTCTTTTTTTATTTTTTTTTCTCCTTAAACTGAAATGCTGAACATGAGTTACCAGGTAGATCGTTTAGTAAAGGACAGGCTATACAAGTGTTACTTGCAGGCCACTGTGGTCATCTTTGTAAGCTTTTATTCCGAGTTATCAAGGCATGCCATGCAGAGGTGTCTAACTTGCTGGTTGTTTCTGTCACAGACACTGCTTGGTATGTATCGCTGTACAGACATACCAGGGGAATTCGTGTGGCAACCAGGAACACTCACACAAGCTGTTACCAAAGGTCACTGGGTGCTCCTGGAGGATATTGATTATGCACCTCTGGATGTGGTATGTAGGCTCATCTTCTCTGAGGTACAGGTCTTAGGATCTGGACTAGCAATTCTTGGAACTTAATTACCATGAATGGTGTAGCTACCAGGCTTAAAATAATGCCACTTTAAAAGGAGTCAAAAAGAATTAACCTGGTTGACTTGGTCCACAAATTTTCAAATTGGGTTTGTTTCTCTCAATATTTTAGAGCAGTCATTGCATGCCGCTGTTATCAAAGTTGGCACTGAGGAAGATTTGAATAGGCACTAAAAATGAACTATATGTCTCTTAAAGCATGTTTTAGTATTTGAAAATGAATGTGTCCCCAAAACCCACAAAAGATCATAAACCCTGTGTTAGTCTTATTGGTAGTGAGACTTTCTAGCATTCTGCCAATTCTTTTTAGCACATTTATTCTTTATAAAATGTGTTATGATATTAAATACTGTAGGTTTTGGTTGACTTACTGTGTTTAGCTGTAAAATCAGTGCTTGTTAGGTGGTGATTCTTTTCCTTTGAAGTGATGGCTGAACAAGAAATGTCTGCTGCAAGAACCATGCCATAAAGATGGTGTGTTGCTTGGACCTGTTGGGTATTCAGCAAATATTCTTTCTTGCAACTAGTTATTCCTTCATACTTCTTTTTTGCAAAGTATCCTGTGTGACTGATTAAGCTGCCAGGTTCTTTGTTGGGTTATTACCTTTCAAAACATAGTGTTTTGTTTTTTTTTTTTATTTATTATTATTATTATTATTATGCCACCACTATTACTGTCTTTCTGCCTGGAGGGGTAGAGTCTTCACGGTCCTGGCATACCTCTAAGGCAGGGTCTATACTGAAAAATATTAGAGTTTGAGAACAAAATGTTTGAGATGGAGATTAATTTTGTTCAGGCAGATAAAGAAAATAAACCTTCTCATAAATCTTCTGATAAATCTTAGGATAGAGTTTGGGGAGAAGTATAGATTCCATTTAGTTATATTAATCATTGAGCCACAGGCAACTGTTTTAGAAAACTGAACAGTTCCAGGAACTCAAATCCAATAGTTCTAGCTTGGGGTTGCAGTGTAAAGACTGTCACACTTTTTGTATGTGTGTGTGTGTTATTAAATATGAATGCATTTGAACAGAGATAGAGAAATGTTTATATCTGTAACTTGCACTTAATTTCATGTAGTAGTGGGACTCTGTGATTCCTGTTAGTGTCACTTGGAAGTGCACTCTGTGGCAATGTCACTTGCTGACAGTAGACCTCTAACATCTCCTATGTGAAATGAGTGTGGATGGGAGGGCTTGTTCTTCTTTTGTGAAACATTGACTTTTTATAAAATTTCTTCCATTTTCCAGATTTCTGTGCTGATTCCTCTTTTGGAAAAAAGAGAATTACTAATTCCTGGTCGTGGTGACTGCATAAAAGTAGCTCCAGGATTTCAGTTTTTTGCAACCAGGAGGTAGGCATGTAAAACTTTATGAATTCAAAAACATTGAATATGCTATTTTCAAATTGAAAAGAAATAGTCTAGCAATTTCCAATTGGTAGTCGACGATCTAATTGAATGTATTTAGTTTTCTGGGTTTGTTTTATTATTGCACCTAGTCCTTGAGCAGCTATTTCCTTGTGTTCCCTAAAGATATTTATGAAGGTTTCATGAATAATTTTAATTCACTCCTGCATTTGTAAAAATTCTTCTTTTGGAAGTCATAGAAAAAAGGAATATAAGGAAAAAAAATGTGAAGCAAATCTAATTTGTGAAAGTCTTCTGCAAATAGAATTTTGTAGAATTCTTTTTTTTTTTAATCCAGAAAAAGGTTTTAAAGGTTTTCTCCATGACCAGCAATTTACAGTGACTTGCAGCAACTGTAGTAATGGCTCACTACAAGATGATATTTTGACATGTTTATATATCAATACGTAGTATTTCAGCACGATTAAAGGTTATGATATCTAAAGTGGTACAGTCACACATTTTTCAAATGTTTTATTGATTTTCTTCAAAGTCTTTAACAGTTTTCTCTGCTGTCTTTTTCCTCCCCTTTTTTTCCCTGTAGATAAGTCAGATAACTTATCTTTTCTCTGACTTAGGTATTTTAAGATTTAATCTTTCACTCCTCTGATTTGGTTGCCTCATCTCCTGAAATTGTTGCCTCTGTGGTATATTTAGTTAATGGTTCATATAACTGAATGGAATCTATACTTTCCTGCTGTGCAAGTCCTTGTCAAATATGCCACAGAGTTGCTGCAACAGATTTATTGAATCTCTGACCAGGGAGGCAGGGTAAGGAAAATTCAAATGCAGAAGAAAAACATCAATATCTAGTGCTTTGCATATGCAAAGCAACTTCCCCAGTGTATTGCATATATGACTACATAGCTATAAGCACAGTAAAAAAACAATGTGGAACAAGGGCTGAAGAATGAGAACAAAATCAATGAAGACTGGGGTGCTTTTCCTGCACCTCTATTCACAGTACAACGTGGATCCCTTAGGATCTGTGGAATGATTGTACCTCCTTTTAGGCTCCTTCCTTTACAGAGCATCCTCTATGTTGTTTCTGATAGGTTAGGCTTATGGTCCAGCTTATTTCTGTTAGTACCTCTATGGAAATTTTGCATTCGAGAGGAAATGTCCTGTGATAAGACAAAAAGGTGATTTAGAAAGGAGAGGGAAACATGGTAAGCTGCCTGCTATGGCAGTGGGTGATCAAGGCATGCACTTTTCTGCTCAGCAGCTACTTTTTGATAAATGGGAATGTATACAAATGTTGAATTCTCCAGCAAGACACTACATGCTATTGGTCCTTGTGTGTTGTTTTAATTTAGGATCTTCAGTTGTGGAGGTGGTTGGTACAGACAACAAAACAGCCATGCTGCTCTTTTGGACAAGTATTGGACGAAAATTCATCTGGATAATATGAGTAAAGCAGAACTGATGGAGGTATAGTATAGGTTGCTGTATTGTGGCATGTGAAAAAATGCTTCAATTAAGGATAAAGGATGCTTTTTGGTAATAAATGTAATTCTTATTTCCCTTGCAAGTTCTATAATTTACTCTAATTGCTTCAGATCTAAGCAACTAATGCTGAAGTAAATGGGCAGTATACCAAGAAAATTTGACGTGAATTGCACAGATTCCTGAGTTTTGTCACTACAAACACAATTTGGCTTTGAATAGGTCTGAGTCAAACTCTTTGCTATTTTGTAGCATGCAGAGGTGTGTTTTGTTGTTGTGGTTTTTGTTTGTTTGGTTGGTTGGTTTTTTTAAGCTGTGTTGGGAGAAAAAGAGCAGGTTTAAGAAAGAAGAAAGGAAAATCAGCCTTACTTTACTCCTGAGTTCTCTAAACCAAATGCTTTCCATTTCAAGGCTATCAATTTTATTACTATTTCTGTAGACATTCTTTGTAGGGAATGTTTGATTTTTGTTTAGTCCGTCAGAAAATTAAGTACTGAAAAAACAATTCTCTAGAGATTCTCCTTGTGGTATAGGATTCAAAATACAATTTTAGTGTAAAAACAAAGCAAAACAAAAACAAAAAACAAGCTTTGCTCAAGGAAAGAGGAATTATCTCCAGCAGTAGATTTGAGAGAAACATCTCTTCTGAAATTTCTGGAATGGAAAAAGCTAGGTTTCCAGTAGGAAATGACTACTCCCTTGGTCTTTCTTAGCAGCCTATTCAGTTACAAATGACCTTAAATATATAAAAATTAGCCTTTTAGTGCAGTGAAGAGATGTCTTGAATGCTCAAAAAACTGTTCAGTCATAAAAGCTGTGTAAGAGGGTTAGGAGATAGGAATTTTTATGATCAGTTATAAAGTTGTATGCGCTTTAGATGGTGCTGAATATACTTCTGTCAATACTAGTATAAATACATAAAACAAGTGAGTAGAGTTGAGTCAGGAAATTTCATGTTGGACATCTGAATTGGTATCATGCAGCTGTCAGCGACTTATACTTGCTTCAGATGAGAGCAAAATCTTGCATAATTTAATGTTTTAATAATTAATGTTTTTGTAATAATTATAACCCTACAACATCTCTATCTTTACCAAAACTCATCAAATGTCATCAGCAAGATTTTAAAGAGTAGTTTTGTGTGGGTTGGCAGCTTAAGGAGGGACTAATGAAGTGTATCCTATTTAATATTCTCGTGATTAGTGTTTGGCTTCCAATGCTAAAGACCTTTTTGGGGGGTTGCTATGTTTTTCAGGTTCTTCAGAGCAGATACCCCAACCTTGCTCCTGTAACTGATCATTTGCTAGACATTTATATTCACCTTACGGGAAACAAGTATGAGGCATCAGAAAACGGTGCTTCTGGCAACGGAGAAATAGCAGAGAATGCATCAGAATTGAGATCAGAAAATAAGAAACCAAATCTGGAAGGACGAGAACTGTCTCTAAGGTTCTTTTTTTTATTATTTTTCTTTCTTCTGTTTAGGAGGAAACTTAACCAAGAGGCTACAGATACCAATATCTTTTTCTTTTTTTTTTTTCCTTTCTAATTTTTTATAACTTGTGATAAAAGTTAAACATAATTAATAATTAAATAATTATTAAACCTGAATTTAATAAACGTTCTTTCAAAATGACGTTCTTTAATTTTTAGATTGCATTTAATGTTTTTCTTAAAATAAATCTCAGTACAAATTATATAGGACTTTGCATTTCCTATTCATTTTCTTAAAGTAGACGTTTTCTCATGGCATAGTATTGAGAAATAGTTTAGTATCAAGCCATGTAGGTTATTTTTTCAGAGCATCAATTCTACTAGTTAACTTTTANTTTCTTTTTAACTTTTTATAACTTGTGATAAAAGTTAAAAATAATTAATTAAATAATTATTAAACCTGAATTTAATAAACGTTCTTTCAAAATGACGTTCTTTAATTTTTAGATTGCATTTAATGTTTTTCTTAAAATAAATCTCAGTACAAATTATATAGGACTTTGCATTTCCTATTCATTTTCTTAAAGTAGACGTTTTCTCATGGCATAGTATTGAGAAATAGATTAGTATCAAGCCATGTAGGTTATTTTTTCAGAGCATCAATTCTACTAGTTAACTTTTAAAATGTGCTGTGTTTTAACAATAAGTAGGAGATAAATTTTCCAGCACTTGAATGAATTCCAGACTTGTTTATCTAGTTAATTTAGTCTTAGACACTCAGAGCTTTATAATCAACAGTTCACTCAAAATAACCAGACCTGCAGTATACTGTTAGTTTCTGCCATTACATTTTTTTTGTGTAATGAAAAGTGGCTTAGGTGTCTAGGTGTTTATACCCAATATTAAGTCCAACAAATTGGAATTTCTATAACCAGCATTGTTTTGTGAATTATTTAGCAGATAAAAGATATGGACAGTCTATATTTTTGTGAAGGATAGGAATACTGCTTATTTAAAAGCAGCATCTGTTTTCCTAGAATGAGATTTTTTTTTTCTTTCTTTTTTTGATTCATTTCCAAAAGATTGTGGTGTTGGTGTCTTAAAAATGATTATTTATACTTTTCTGGATAAAAAGCATGCTGATTTTCATTTTTTCCAGTTTCAGAATTGCCTTTGGTAATGGGTAATGTGGTACTTACTGTATAGACAATGTATCTGACAGTGATACTGTATTGCTCATTTACTCTTAAGAATTAGCATCCAATTTATAAGTAGCTTCCCATGTAGAACTTAAGACGGCTAAATAAACATGTCATTGCTAAAAAGATGATGAATGAGTGAGATAACCTAAGCAAGAGAGGAAGTACTGTGCGTTCTGGCTTGATTGCACCAAATTGTTTTCCTTCATTTTTCTTTCCAGGGACTTACTGAATTGGTGCAGCAGGATTGCATACAACTTTGACAGTACTTCTCCAACCACAACCGTGAATATTTTTCAGGAGGTGCGGTAAGACTTGATTTGTCAGGAAAATGTTAGCTCAAATTTTCACATTATGTCACTTATCATCTCTATTTGAGAGAACATAAGAGAAGTTACATTCACAATTAGGCTGTATTTGAAATGCTTGATGTGATTAACATATTAGGGGCTTTCCTTACGACTAGGTGGATTGTTCACAATGATGTGCTGAAAGCTAGTCCAAACTTCCTCCTTCTCTACAGACATGCTGTGTGCTGAAGCATAAAAATTAACTTGTGTGAGCTGGGGCAGCATGTGACCAAGGAAGAATAAAAGTTTATGTAATGTGGATACATTAACAAGTCTACTTGCCATTTAAGTGTTTGATTCCTTCTACTGCATGGGATATTGTAAATATAACAAGAAAAATGTCCCAGGATTGGTTCAGTGAGCCTTTAAAATACTGGAAGTTCTCAGTGATTGGCGCTCATGACTAAAGTGCTGCGGTTACTCACAACTCTTATTGTGGATGTCTCAAAGAGAGAGGAAAACGTAGAAACAAATGCGTGTAAAATGCTTTTAAAGGTAGAATTAAAATAGAGGTGAATTGAAGATAGATTTGTCAGGAGTAGTATCTTCCGTTTTCCTTAAAACAGCACTCTGCTTGTCGCAGTTTTCACATCTTTCCAGTGATGTGAATCTATGCTTAGAAACAGTGCACAGGAAATCATGATCCAGTCCTTAGTATTTAAGTTAGGGTACATTCTCTGTACTGGGAAATAGTGTGAAGTACATTTTATAGCTTGTTATTAAAATGACTCCTCTTTTTAAGTGTCTTTAGGCTTTTGCTGTGCTTTTGAGATGGTTTTATGGCTGTTTTGGCAATTCTAAGCCTCTTGTATTCAGTTCTCCACTGTCCCTAGTGGAACAGTAGGCCGTTCCTGATGATGAGCACCTCTTGGGCAGTGTGAGTATTGAGGAGGCTATCAATAACCCAGACACATAGAGTTAATGTCTAGACTGGTTCCCCGGAGCATTAGAGACGTGTTTATGTGTTAACACAGCTGATGCAGAATCCGCAGTGTGCACTTGCTTGGTAATATGCGTGTCCACACAGTGTGTGGTAGTTGCACAGTGTTAGAAGTTTTGCAGGGTTAGATTTATTGAGTACTAAGAGGGTTTAATCCCCTTCCTTTCCTCCCTTCCCAGTAGTTTGACGGATGCATCATGTGTTCTGAGAGTAGTCCAGCTCAGTGACAGCTTCTTAGCCCTTGTTTATTAAATTGAAACTATGTTTGCCTCCTGGTGAAAACCCTCAGCTGTCTTGTTTTCATTAATCCGGTGTCCTTTGTGAGACTTAGTGTTTGAATCTCGCAGCAAAATTCAAGATGCTCGATTTGCAGGATGGTTTTGAAATCTTTTTCTTCCAATATGGAGCTACTTTGTGTTAGCTTATATTCCAGGTCTGGAGTTTGGAGGTGTCTGTCAGAGGCAGTTTTAAGATGTGGGGTCTTACAACAGTGCTGCCTTCGTTTTGGTCTTGTTATCTGGAAAAAAACTGCTGAAAATGGTGTCCTTGAGTATTGAAAAGTTTTACAGGGATCAGAAACTTAGTAAACTATAAAATTTGGAAAATTTTAAATATATCATGCTGATTTTGTTTCTGGACTAGATCTGAAGGCACTGAAATAATTTTGTTTAGCTCTTCTGCATATGATTGAGGCTGATGTTAATTAAGATGATGGTGCTTGTCAGATCATACCATGTAAAACTTGTATTGAAGAAGTGATTTTTTTTTTTTTTTTTTTTTTTGCCACCTCAAACAGGCCCTGGACTGTTTCACTGCTATGCTGTCCAAGCCAGGAAGCAGGCAGAAAATGGCAAAAATTATTGGAAGTAAACTAAACATTTCCAAGGAAAAGGTATATTGAATTTTAATGAAGGTGATATTTACTGGTAATATTCTACAACTTTTATTTTGCTCCAGCAACTAACTTAAGTGTACTGTGCTCTGTCTTCTCCACGCTCTTTGTTCCTGCTTTTTCTTCTAGATTTGTGGGGTCAACTCACTCTCCTCATTTTCCTGTTTTATTTTCAGCTATGCTTTCTGTCTGAAAATGCCTGTGAACCTGCTTCAGATCAGATTGCAAATGTCCTTATCATGCAAAAGAAGGATGACACTTGCTGGAACAATGCAGTTAGTTAGGCAAATTATATTACGAGGTGCACAGAGTAATACAAAGTTTGGGGGTAAGGGTTTGTGGGGTTTTTATTTTGTTATTTGTTATTGTTATTTCCTGGTGGCAAATGGCCGATGATTAATACAGAGTTCAGGTGAAAGCGTGACCTTACTGCTTATTCCCTAATCACTGGTTAGGGAGCTAGTAGTACCCCTTCGTATACCAATACCGTATGATATGCGGGGGAGTCGAACTGATTTTTTTTTTCCCCTCTTTTGGTATTTTAAGAAGAAAAAACTTGAAATATTCATAATGGCTATGGAGGCAGCAAGATCCCCTGAAACTTTTCTGTGTTTTAATCTGTTCTGCTTCCTTTCTATTATTTCAAAATAGAAACTTCTGCCAAGGGCAAAGTATCCATGGTTATGTGGAGGTATTCAAATGTTCACGTATGTTTAAGAGCATGGTGAAGCAGCTTTGTTCTCAGGTTCAAGTTTGTATAACTTTATCACGTAAATTTATCAATTACCTATTATCAGTTCCATTGATAAATGGAAAGCAATTGTTTAGAAGGAAAATAAATACTGAAGGCTTTCAGCAGTGTTTAGATGATAAATATATCTTAAAAAGAAAAAGATCTAATCATAAGCACATTAACCTGCTGCACAGTGATACTGCAGCACAGTGAATGTGTGCTTTGTTGTGATGATGTAGACAATGCTCATATTGGAAATGCTGATGCTTTCTTCACAGGTAGAATTCTTCTGTGAACTCTATAAACCAGAAATTTTGGTAAGAGAACAAGAAGTCTCTGTGGGAAGAGTGTGCCTTAAGAGGAAGCAAACACAGGCTCTTACTGTGCAGAGGTAGTGTATTGGTCTTGTAGCTTTCTTGTGAATCTAAACATCTGGTGTTGGAACAGAATAAAATGGGGATTACAGTTTTAAGAAAATCCATGCAAGTCAATCTCACTTTGGTCAAAAGAATGTGATAAGTTCTCTGTCTAGTGATCTGTGTTTTGACTTACGTGTCTTTGAGACAGCATCATTCTTCTGTTGGGCAAAATGTGCAAATGATTGGCTTTTTTGAGCTAATATTTCTTCAAAATATTTTGTATCTACAGCTGTTGTAATTAGATATTGATTATCTTGATGAAGGGAGACTTTTGTAGGATGTTCCGTTTTCTCCACAAAGCTGGAGTAGGAACTGGAGCTTTGTACAAGATGAATTTCTAGATTGTACCTTGAGGAAAAAGTGGTTTGTGTGATGCTTTTAATTGCATCTTGGAACTTTTTTCCAAACTTATTTTTTTAGTTAAAGAAATAGTAAGTACCTCTCTAAAAATTTATAGAGGTGAAATTGAAATGAGCTTCTTGATATGTTTCTGTCACTGAATTTTTTCATCTGTTTTGTCAGAGCAAAGCAAACGTTTGCTGCCACACGACCATCTGCAGTATTGATTGAGCAGCTTGCAGCGTGTGTTGTTAAAGGAGAGCCTGTGCTCTTGGTTGGTGAAACAGGAACTGGCAAAACCTCAACTGTTCAGTACCTTGCTCATATTACAGGTAAATGCAGCGTGGAAACTGTAACTTGTACAAAGATAATAAAAAATATACAAGTTGATGCTTTTTATTTCTGTTTCAAGGACACACACTGAGGGTTATCAACATGAACCAGCAAAGTGACACTGCAGATCTCTTAGGAGGGTGAGTCACTGACTGTTCCCCAGCCTGTTTTGCATGAACCTGTTGGTATAGCAGTATGAGAACAAGCCTCTGATGCAAGTGTAGTTATCACGTCATAGAGTTGTCCTTAGATGCATATTTGCTTTCTTGCAGTATGAATGTCTCAAATATATTTGTGTGCAGAAATCTTTCCATCCTTTACTTAAGCAGTTTCACTGAAATGTGTGTACATTGGAACGTGCTGAAGTTATTTAAAAACTCAACCCACTGTTTACTCTAAAAATGCCTACTTTTTCACTAAATATTCACTAAACCTATTGATGTGTAATAGTAAACATTTTCTTCTACCAGAGTGGTCCTGTCTTTATGAAATAACTTTATAAGGTGCATTTAAATAAGTGCTGTTTTGCTTCTATTGTTAGTTGAATAAAAATCAACTTTGGAATCTTTGGATAGTTCCCTCATGCTGTTTTGCTGTTTCAGTGACTACTTTTTGTTAGTTTGTAGATGTTAGTTGTGGTTTCTGTGTGACAAATTAATTTTTGCTTCTCTTCAGCTATAAACCTGTGGATAACAAACTGATCTGGCTGCCTCTGCGAGAGTCTTTTGAAGAACTTTTTTCTCAGACGTTCTCTAGAAAGAAGAATCAGAAATTCTTGGGGCACCTTCAGACCTGCTACAGACAGAAACGTTGGCACGATTTGCTCAAACTAATGCAGCATATTCACAAATCTGCTATTAATAAGGAAGCAGAAGAAAATGCATCTGGTAAGAGAGTGGTCAAGCACAGATCATTAGCTGTGAACCATTTCAAGAGTAAAAAGGAAAGAAAGTGTAAATTCTTTCCTTCTTCCTTTATTACATTGTCCCTTGCAGTTTTGAAAAATGCAATTTCTATCTACTACAAGGCAATCGAAATGCTGTTGTAGTGATTTTTTTTTTTTTTTTTTTTTGTAGTCCATCACTGCTGCTTTCTATGTCTGATAAAGTAGAGTGACTTGTCTGTTCATACAAAGCTCTTGACAGCAGATGTACCCTCATCTGGTTACCTGTCCCCTGAACACTGTAGTTGTTTCTGTGTTAGCCTTGGTATTATAGTCAGTGATGCTGACTTTTGATTCATTGTGATTTTTGGCTCTGAATATTGGTTTCTCTCTCCATTTCTCCTTTTTAACCTCTTAGAGGCAAAATTGATACTTTGCCTTGTAACAGAGTGTGCTCTGCTCCTAGATATTCTGACCAAAAAACATCACTGCTTTCATTCTGTATAGGCTGAAGGAACTCGTTCTCCTGAATATGCAGATACTAAAATAATAAAATACCTTCAAAAGTCAAAGAAGATGAAACTTTAAAGTCATTACAAGTATTGGGAATCCTAAAATAAGTAAAAGCTGAACTATGTTATGCCTAAAAAATACATGAGGTTAAATTTGCAAAGCTGTTAAGTTATGCATAAAGCTCTGGCTGTAACTTTAAGCCAATAACTAAAATAACTGCAATACTATGTCATTTTGTAACTGATAAGCAAGTGTTCTTACTCTTAACAGTAAGCAGTAATGAAAATAAAATAAATATTTTTTCCATATTGCTCCATAATTAGGTTTATAAACTTGCTTTTGTCTTTTGGCATACCTCTTTCTGTCTGTATCAGTTAGAAAATGGTATCTATTGCACTATGAAAAAGTGAATTGCCAGCATAAATATTTGGGACATTTTAAAGGAATAGCAATTTTTCTGTGCATATACCAAAAAAATAAAAGACCTTCTAAATTTTAAAATATTTTCAGTGTAATATGTTGGGTTTTTTTTGATTCCTGAGATGTTATGTAGAGCTTGTCTGTAGAGCAGAGTTTTCTCATGCTAAGCCATGTCATCTTATTGTATCTGACTGCATGCCTGAAATGCCTTAAAAATATTTTTAAAAGAGTGTTTTCTTAATGCCCTTGTTCTGATTTAATTTCTGAATTAAATTTCTTTTGCTTGCAGGATCACCACTGAAGGAAAAGTGGGAGGCATTTGGTCTTAAACTGAATCATGCTCATCAACAAATGAAAATGACAGAAAATGCTCTGCTCTTTGCATTTGTAGAGGTATTTAGAGATTTCCATTTTGATGCTGGGAACAATGAGAAACTTTTATAAGATGTTATAATCGATAAAGTATATTCTTGTGATGAGTCTTCCTGTGAAGTAAAACTTGTTCCATAACATTTCTGTAGTATAGAGTGTGCTACTTCTGCAGGAAGTAGGAAGAAAACAGTTTGGTTTTGATAACCCAGTGACTTAAAGCTGAATAATAAGAATTATGGCTGGTGTGATTAAAAAAAAAAAAAAAAAATCATCCACCATATGGCATGTCATCTTTTCAAATATGAGATGAAAAAGTCCACCTTGACCAATTTCCAGTAGAATATGTGTTTGGCTAGGGAGCTGTGTGAAGTATTTATTACTAACAATTTGCACCAAGTATCTCCAAGTGACTGTGAGTGACTCTTTCGCGGTGCTATGGCTGAAATTTGTGATAAGATACAATAGGCAGTGATAGGATATAATAGGCAAGCAGTATGTTGCACAAATAAGGGAGATTTTCCTTGTAATTCTGTTGTGAGAACAAAGTAGATAACTCTTACAAAATCTTGCAAAGTCTTGCAAACTTGAATGTTTTGTGATAATGGCGATTAAAAATGTTTTGATGTTCATACTTGCAGTCTTTGAAGGAGTAAATCGCAACTGGTATTGGAGGATAAGATCTGGAATTGCCATTTATCTAATAACACATAGGCTACAAACACATATTTCAAATATATAGCTACTTTAGATGATATATTACTGTTTATGGCATAACTTATAGATTGATCTTGTTTTTTAGGGTACTCTAGCACAAGCTGTTAAAAAAGGAGAGTGGATTTTATTGGATGAGATTAACTTGGCTGCAGCAGAGACTCTAGAGTGCTTAAGTGGTTTATTGGAAGGATCTTCTGGGTCCTTGGTGTTACTAGATAGAGGAGACACAGGTACTATTTCTGTGCTTGTATATACTGTATTTTGCCATCCAATTTGTTGAATTTCCTATCCCATTTATCTCAAAAGCCATCAAGAGACGCATTTCTTTGAGAGAAATGTGTGTAGAGATTAGAGAATAACATGTCCTTTTTACACTTAATACTCTCCATTCACCATAGCTCAAGGATTCATTTGCTATGGTTATCATAAAGGTGTAGGGTTACTTGTAAATCATATGGAGTAATTCTCCATATGAGAAATTTATAACACTGGCATTTAAAAAAAATGTAGTAGTGGAGCATTACAAAATTGGCGTAGCAGAAGAATCTGAAATGTGTCTCACTTGCAATAATATGTGTCCTCAGTTTAGGTTTAATCTCGTTTCATGTTTTTCTTTTCCTTTAGAGCCCCTTGTACGTCATCCTGATTTTCGCTTGTTTGCATGTATGAATCCAGCTACGGACGTTGGGAAGAGAAATCTTCCTCCAGGAATAAGAAACAGGTTAAAAAAAAAAAAAAAGAGACTCTAACAAAATACTAAAAGTCAGTTTTCTTTTTTGAAGTTTTACTAGCTTTGTGAATTGATCTGGAGAAAAGGATAACTCGAAGTCTGAAGATATGTTTAAACTTGAATTGACTTCCTCAAGTGGTGCTTCGTTCATGATGGTGAAGGGTTTTTTCATAAAACAGCAACAGGAAAATACTTCTGTGAAGTTGCTGAGCATAAAGAAATGGTCTAGCACAGTGTGTTACCACTGGGGAGAGGAGAGACTGATCATTGTTTACAGTTAAACTGTCATTGCATGGGAAGGCCACTGCAGCAGTTATATGTTCCTGGTGGGGATAACAGAGGCAAGTCTCTCTAAGGGCCTCTTCCTTGGTAACTTGGCAGTGCTGATGATGCTTGCAGAGCTGTGTGTCTACCATTGTTCACTTGCAAAGTGATCTGCAGGCTGGAGCATGCCCAGCGTGCTGCTCCCAAAATATTTGGGTATCAAATTATGTGATACTCAAAATATTGGGCTTCATGTTGCAACCAGAAATTTGTGACAATGCCACCCATTCATGGATGCAAAGGTCTTCTGTTGTCTTTGGTGTGGTTTTTCTCATGAATGCTGCAAAATTGAATGTGTAGTCCTAGATTCTTAAACACTGCACAATCCTGCAGCGATACATTCACTGTATGCAGCTAGTCATTTGCAGTTGTCATTCTTGACTCTTTCACTTGTTTTTGAAGTAATTTTTTATTACTGTTGGCTCTACTGGGTTAATAGAGAAAGCAAGAAAGTGAGTGTAATGCAGAAGAGATGACTTGACTTTAGAGATTCTAGATCTGATAGGTTTTATCTGTCAAAAGTAGCTACATCTCTAAAGTCTGCAGACTGACACAGAGCACCTGGATGTTTGAACATATTTGGAGATGCAATTCAACACAAGATTAGAAGGAGTTATGTTTCATAGGTGCTGACCTTTTATATATAGTTTATTATTTAGAGTCCACTTTGAAAAGTGTTCTTGCTGTGTTAGTGCTCCAGCTTTGCTCCATATTATTGGCTATGTGTATTACAAACTCTTTAAAAGTTTTCATTTGAAAAAAAAATGGTCCTAGACAGTTCACTTAAGATACTACTAACACTTTGTTTTTAACTACTTGTTCTTTTGAGCCTATATATAGGCAGTTTTACAGGTCAGCAATCTTTCATGTATGCTTAATGTATATGAATAGTTTTAAATATTTTTTTCTGATGTTTATATTTAAGTGTTATGGATTGATTTACTTCCTATAGGTTTACTGAGCTCTATATAGAAGAGCTGAGGAATGAACAAGACTTGCAGATTCTTATCATGGATTATCTGAGAGGCCTGAATGTGAACAGAAATACAGTGCAAGGAATTGTGAAGTAAGTTGGTTAGAGTCTCTTATACCTTAGATGGATATGTCACAAAAGCAAAGCAGGTAGCCATAGTCTGTGATTACACTATTTTTGCAAACACTATAATGCTCTTTGCACAGTAATTTGAACAACTTTAGGAAGCTGAAGACAGCTGATGCCAATCTTCATTTTGTACCTTTCTGTGTTGTTGGGGGTATCTCAGTCTCTTGCTTTTTTTTTTTCATTCAGAAATGCTTTATTGGTGAAGCCAATTAAAAAAGAGTGTTAAAACATCTTTCCCATCTGAGAGACTTAAAGAGTTTGTCTTTTCAGATCATAAACATGGGCATTTTGCATCTTTATCAAACAATCTCTCTTCCTCCAAGAATAAGGCATAGTAGTGTGTTTTGAGTTCTTAGTTATTTAATGTGTATCAACACTCTAAAAATGTAATTTAAAATGATATGTTACTTTGCTTTCACTGATTGCAATATTTGGCATGGCATTCACAACCTAGGGCTTTTAGAAGTGACAGTTGGACATAAGTATAAATGTACACGGATTGGGTTTAATTCTTTCAAGCAGTGCTCTGATCTGAAAGATGATTAGTTCTTCAGTAACAGCACCATGTAACTGCAGTTAGTTTCATGTTTTCTTTTTTCTTCCAGCTTTTATTTATCCGTGAAAAAAGAAGCAGCAACAAAGCTGGTGGATGGGACTGGCCACAGACCTCACTATAGTCTGCGGACGCTTTGCAGGGCGCTGAGGTTTGCAGCATCTAATCCATGTGGCAGCATCCCACGCTCGCTGTATGAGGTGATTGCCTGTATTGGAGGTTATTTCAATATGTGTATTCATTCCCTGCTAAGTCTGTTTGAATTAAGTAAAATCCTGTCTTCTGAGTGCAGTGCTAAATGGAAAGGATATTTTAAACTGTGTGTATATCTATATTTTATCTAATTTTTATTCACATAATTGTTGAAAATAACTTGTCTTCTTAGGGCTTCTGTTTGAGTTTCCTGACGCAGCTTGACCGAGTTTCTCACCCAGTAGTTCAGAAGTTGGTTTGTCAACATATAGTCTCTGGCAACATCAAAAGCCTTCTCAAGCAGGTAAGTAACTAAGCCTATATTGAGCTTTTCATTTTTCAGAATAAAATGTATTTTCAGTTGTATTTTCTGCCTTTTTTCTGCATTATTCCGATTCAGAATCATATCTTTCCTATATAAGCGCTTTTAAAAAAAGCAATGCTGTTTCAACTTTGTCTATGTATGAAAAGCCCGTATGTTATTTATTAATTTGAAAAAATGTGTAAGAGTTGACTATCACAGAATTGTATAGAAAGTTTAATATAGTGACTCCAATTGTAAAGCCATGAGTGAGAAGCTTTCACAGACTTTTTAGATCCCAAATGCAGAATATATTGATATGAAGCACATGTCTGTGCTTTGTCCCTTATGAGAAAGGGAGAATTTCACTAGTTCTGGAAACCCAAAATGTGTGGCTTGCTGGGCAGCTCGAGTGGGGAAGATAGTTGTAAGAAATTTGTAGATTTCCATCCAAAAAAAGAATAAAGCATGTACAAAATAACAAAAAAAAAGGAGTTTGGAAGTGAACTTTAATATTTAGGAGTGAGGAAACATTTTGATCTTCATATCTCTGGCAAAATTTCTTGTTTCATTACCTTGAAATAATCTGTTCAGCCTTTCCTGGGCCTGGACAACCAGAGAGCACTCCCTGCAGGAGTGCTCAAGGGGTGACTTAAAGTGCTTCTTACAGAATATGTTATGGTGGTATAGCAATATTTGCCTTTATTAGAAAATCAAAACTAATTCCTGTAATCTGTTACTGTTGTTATTTCCTCCTCAGCAAATACCAAAACCCCAAGGGGGAAGGTTTATACATATTGAAGGATACTGGATTGCAGCTGGAGATAAAGAGCCTGATGTAGATCAGAGTTATGTGCTGACCCCTTCTGTTAAGCTTAATCTGAAAGACATTGTCAGAGTTGTGTCTGCAGGGTATGTTTTTGTTTGTTTTCTCTTTTTCTTTTCTAATTAGAAAACTAAGTAAAATTAATTTTGGGGGGCCTTAAGCGTCAGTGTCCATCTAGCTGTTATTTTTTTGATACAAGTAGTGTCTGTTTTCTTCCTATTTTATGGTAATTTTTCATTGTACCTTGATTTGAATTTGTATTTCGTTTTCTTTTTTAAAAATTGGGTATAGTAGTAAAAAGTTTTAAATGATAATCTAGAGATTTGTGGTTTGAATAATCTCATTTCACACTACCATGTACTAACTTCATGGGTAGCAGTTTGCATTTGGGGACAAAGTTATTTATATTTCACAATTACTGTGTGATCTTAGGTATGTCAGTCAGAAAGGGGTTAAATAATGATGTTTTGGAAATAGTTATAAAGGTATCTGTGAAAACCCGAAATGATGATGTTATGCTTTGTGTTGAATATGAGAAGAATCTATGACTGATGCTTCTAAGTGCTATTTCTTTTTTCCTCCTCCTAGGACTCACCCAGTACTGATTCAAGGAGAGACCTCTGTTGGTAAAACCAGTTTAATTCGCTGGTTGGCTGCTGCTACTGGCAACCACTGTGTGCGAATTAACAACCATGAACATACTGACATTCAGGAATATATTGGCTGTTATACATCAGATGCTTCTGGGAAACTGATATTTAAGGAGGGTGGGTGAGCATATTACATTTACTTTAAATTTTTCTTTCTTATTTTACTGTTTTTTTTTTTTCCTCTTCCTAAGTTGTCTTTATCAATGCAGAGATGTCCTTCCATAAAGTTAATCTTTGCCCTGCTGATTATAATGTAATTTGTGTGAATTCTATCAAATTCTCAAGGGGTTCCTCATCTTCTTTATAGCTTACTTTATGTCCAATAGGATAAAAAGATTTGACAGTTTAAATCTTATTGTTACTTCACACTCTGGATGAAATTTATACAATGTGAAAATTGATTGCTAAGAGCTTTTCTTGCAATGTACACTTTTGTGAAGTTTGTCAGATTTTAATGAGAACTCTTTTTCTGTTGTTTCCCTCTAAGGCATCCTCATTGATGCCATGAGAAAGGGTTACTGGATTATTCTTGATGAGTTGAATTTGGCTCCCACTGATGTTCTGGAGGCTCTCAATAGACTGCTGGATGATAACAGAGAGCTGTTCATTACTGAGACACAGGAGGTTGTTAAAGCTCATCCTCGCTTCATGCTGTTTGCCACACAGAATCCTCCAGGACTCTACGGTGGCAGGAAGGTCAGTATAATCTCTTCCTTTGAGTAACCCTGTCTGTGGGGAGTTAATCTCTGTGGTACTTGGAGTTGTGTTGCAAACGCTTTCTGATACATAATGTAGATTTAATGTAGACTTAATAGGAACCTGTTAAGTAGTAGAGAGGAGAGGTGCTTGCGCTGGCATTCAGTATCTCAGCTGGTTGCTGTATAGGTATTGTTGCTTTGTTCACAGATAACAAATTACTAATTAATTCTGAGTAGTGAAATTTAAGTGTTTACTGAATTGGAGCTTATGTGAGTTACGATTGACTTGCCATGTCTTGTTCAAGAGCTTTGTAGGAGAGACTTCTCTTAAATATTGAATATTCATTTTAAAGCTCTTGAAATTATTCAATCTCTTGCATGTTCTTTCTACATTTATGTATACGTGCTAATTTGTGTACCGTGAGGCTAGCCATGTTTCCTTTGGCTGTATAGGGAAAGATATATAACAAAAGTGATATTGAAGGAACAAGTTCAAACACTAACCCTATTCGTATACTCTAGGTTTTGTCCAGAGCCTTCAGAAATCGCTTTGTGGAACTGCATTTTGATGAACTGCCAAGTGCTGAACTGGAAGCCATCCTGCACCAGCGATGCTCTTTGCCACCTTCTTACTGCACCAAACTGGTCAAAGTCATGTTAGATCTGCAGGTATGAGAGTCTGTCTTTTGTTGCAGAAGACCTTAGCACTGAGAGAAGAAATCCGTTCTGGGGTGGGGAAATGTTATGAACTCTCAGATATCTGAAAGTCTTAACACAATTGATGGTATAGAACCCACCATTAAACGTCACCTTAGGAAAAGTGATGTCAGATTTGAGAGAAGGCCAGCAAAAAATTACTGATGGAAGGCCTTGTGGTTAGATGGGTAAAGGTCCAAAATACTTGGGTTTTTATTTATGTGACTTTTAAACATCATCCTTTGCTGTGGATTCAAAGAGCTGTAGCAGATTTGAAGCAGTCTTTGGGTCATGTTAATTTACATTATTGGTAAATTTGAAATGTTCTTAGAACTCCTCTTCATTTAACAGACGTTTAGTAAGTAGATAAAACTATTGCATACTTGAAATTGCAACAGCACAAATAAGGCATTTTTCTTACAGCTTTCCAAACCAAATGTAGTTAGCTTTTTCACTGCATGGAGTAAAATAAAATTTAAAATTCTAATATACAATTTTGGTGTAGAACATAACTTTCTGTTTGGATTTTTGTTTTATTCCAACTACCTATTTTTATTATTTTTTTTCCTTATTATTGCCTGTATCTTATGACAAGTACCTATCAAATTACTTGCTTGTATGTGGTTTAAGTTTGGCAATTGTGATTGTTAGTCTTTGTTTTCATTTGTTTTTTTGCTACAGTGATTTTGTGCAAATGAGTGTCGTACTGGAGAGCTCTGAGATACTGTGTTTTAAGTATTTTTAAGAACTGAAACAGGTTCATGAAAATAAATTAACTGTCACATCTTGTTCCCATGGCAGTCTTACCGCAGAGGTTCAACAGTGTTTGCAGGGAAGCACGGTTTCATTACCCTGCGGGATCTGTTTCGCTGGGCCGAAAGGTACAGACTGGCAGGACAGGTGGAGAAACATTATGACTGGCTTCAGCACTTAGCCAATGATGGTGAGCCCTGCAACTTTGCCTCATTATTTATTTTTTTTTAACTGTATCTGGAGAATTGCTTTTTAACACTTTCTTTAAGTATAAACTTTTTTTTTTTTTTTTTTTTTTTTTTAGTGGATTAACCATGTGTGATTGATTTTTCTCTTCTGTTTGATAGGTTTTATGCTTCTGGCAGGCAGAGTCAGGAAACAGGAGGAGGTGGATGTTATTCAGAGTGTTCTTGAAAAACACTTCAAGAAAAAACTGCATCCCCAGAGCCTCTTCTCAGAGGAAAGCGTCAGAAAGCTGCTGGGTGAGTTCCGTAAAAGGGCCACGTTGGTAGTTCTCTCTAGATAGTGCCGAGGCTGACAAGTTGCTTTGTGTTGTGCAGCTAAGTCCTCCACACAGATGTCAGTGATGGACAGAGATTTTAACCACATTGTCTGGACTCAGGGGATGAGAAGGCTTGCCGTTTTGGTGGGAAGAGCCCTGGAGTTTGGTGAACCAATCCTTCTGGTGGGAGACACAGGGTAACCTTGCTCTTTATGGTTCATCTCGTTAGTTTTGTAGCAACCTTTTGGCCAGGCATGTACTGATTGAGTGGCCTTCAGGGCTTCTCTGACGTAGGATCTTGTAGGCCTCTCTTGGCAGACTTGTAGGTGCTGTTTTTCATGGTTTTCAACTGTGAAGAAAGAATTACATCTCTTTCAATCACAAATAAATAGAGAGAGAGGAAATTTTTGGTGGTAAGTGGGGGTGGAACCATAAGGGAAAAGTAAAATTAATCGGGTACCAAGAGAAATCTACTCATCAGTTTATTCCCTCAGATGTGGGCATGGTTCAGGTGTGCCACATCTCTAGCTTAACAAAAGGTTATATTAGTTCAGCAGCTGTGCAGAAATGCTGAAATAACTTTACTTTTGAACCTACAAATGTCAATCAATGCAGAATTTAAATGTAATTAAAGGCATCCTATACAAGTTAGCAACTTGTTAAGCCACAAGTGGCTTCCCTTTGCCTATATTTATTTCAATGAGTGGGAGCAGAAGGAAATTTGCATTCTGAAGCTGTTGTCTTGTAATCTTTAAAGTGTGAATCCTATACAAAATGAATGGTGGTATTTTTTCATTGTTCTTTGTTGTTCTTCCTCTTTCAATTTATTCACCTTCCAGGTGTGGTAAAACTACCATTTGTCAAATCTTTGCGGCATTATCAAATCAGAAATTGTACTCAGTAAACTGTCACTTGCATATGGAGACCTCAGATTTTTTAGGAGGACTGCGACCAGTGAGACAACGGTCAAAAGACCAGGTTTGTCTCATCAGTAATACTTGCTAAGTATGATCAAAGGATGAAAAAGCAGCAATTACTCTAATGCCTTTTCACTTCCTTTTATCCTTTTGTAGGAGGAATCTAATGTTTCTAGACTCTTCGAATGGTGTGATGGACCCCTTGTTTTAGCAATGAAACAGGAAGGTTTTTTTCTCCTTGATGAGATTTCTTTAGCTGATGACTCTGTTCTAGAGAGACTTAACAGGTATGTCTTAAGTGTGTTTTGTGTCAACTTTGAGGTTATTCCTCATAAAACATTACTGGGGCTTTATTTAGGCATGTTTGTTTTCTACTTTGGTGACTTGCTCTTCCTGCAGTTCTTACTAAAAGAAAAATGACTAAATAACTGGGCTCATTTGTGATTCAGCTTTAGTGCCAGTTTGTCTTGTTTTGTGAGAGGTGCTAGTTGTAATCACAATAATTCTTTGACAATTTTTAGGTTTCTAAATTCTAATAATTATGTGTGATGAAGGTAAAGTAAGATGAAACTACCTCATTTGGTCTAAATCTTAATGTCTTAACGTACCTGGAAAAACAAAGCCATACTTTGCCTGAAAAGTAGATGTGTATATATTTGCTTGATGTGTTGATACACATCAATGAGAAGATAAGAGGATTTCCTTTTAGTCAGGGGTATTGGCAGTTGAATAAATAAATTAATAATGTGATGTCCTTTTTTTTAAAACTTTTAAAACTTTCTAAACTAATAACAGGTCAAACTTTTACACGTCTCTAGTGTACAATGAAGTAATAAAAATAAAACTAATGCAAAGCTAATAAAAATACTTAATTGGATGCTCTTCAGATGTACAGTGTCAGCCTGAGGACTGATTTATTGTGCAGATTCCTATTGCAGGATGCTATGAACATAATCTTTCCCATTATTTTTCTAAAAAGAGGGCTGAAGTGTATGCCCAAACTAACTAAGGTTTTCTTGGCAGATATTTGAACTGAGCCTTAATGATAAGGTTGGCTTGAATTTTCTTCTGAACAATGCTGGAATTGGTCTCATTTAGGAAGAATGAGCAGAATTCTATTCTTTTTAAGAAATAATACAAATTCTGGAGCAGTGAAACTTGTTCAAGAGAAACTCATGTCTTTTTTTTTTTTTTTTAGTGACCTTTTGAAGCGTGAAATGAAATTTAAATACATAATTTGTGTGTATTTTTCTTAACCCTTCTCCATAGTGTTCTTGAAGCTGAAAAGATATTGGTACTTGCTGAAAAAGGTGGTCAAGAGGATGAGGATAATGAAGTAGAAATATTGGTTGCAGGAAAGAAATTTCGCATCTTAGCAACGATGAACCCAGGAGGGGACTTTGGGAAAAAAGAGGTAAATGCCAAAAGCCACTGGTGCCAAAAGCCACTGGTAAAAAAAAAAAAAGCCTCTGCTGTTATTAAACATTAAGTGAATAGTAGTACAGTACTAAAATGCATCATGTACAGTACAGTACAGTACTAAAATGCATCATGCCAGTTTCATCATCCGCTACTTCCTAACAGGAGTCTGTCTTAGAGGAGGATTAGAGTATGTCTGTTTTCCATCTCTTCACTGTGCTGTCATTTTCATAATTTTAAGTTAATATTCGGCAGAATATCACAGAAAAAATCAGGTCTCTGAACACCTTAGGTAGGCTTTAGATGCAGAACACTTCAGGTATGGGAAATACAGCTCATAAAGGAGGAAACTCCAACTCTAGCATCTGAGTCTGGATGGGGTAGTGTGAAGTTGCCTAACAGTTCATTCTCCCTAATACTGTTCAGAAAGTGACAACCAGAAGTCATCTTGTCATTCTCAGTGAATATAAACATGGTATCCTTTTTCTCAATAGGTAGGAAAACTCAGTTTTTAAAGTTCTGCTTCAAGTTTTTTAAAAGACAAGTAAAAAAACCTTTAAGAGATGCTTGGGCTTGGACTAATGAGAGCTATAAGCCTCTTTTAATCTGTAAGAACATGGGCATTCATTTAAAAATGTTTATTATTATACAAAGCTTACTGTAGAGACCTGTGTTTTAAGGAGATGTATTTGACATTGCGTTTGTGCTAATTGATTTTGCTTCACTAATTCAGCCAGAGTAAGAGGAGTTACAGAAAGGAGACTTAACTGAAGGCAAATTTCTGTGCGATAGCTTCCCCTTGAAAGCAAAGGGACAAGGCAAGTTACGTAGCTGTTATTTGATAGGTGATATCCTAGAATAAAATGAGGCTCTGGTGCTTGCAAACCAGTTTAGTTTGTTTCCATATTCTTTTGTTCAGCTGTTTATTCTCTTGATGCTACTAATGGAAATCTTAATCTGCATTTTCCTTAAAGATTTCATTATAAAGCCTCAAAATTAGGAGAAAAGGTCTGTTTTGTTTGCTTTGTAACCACAATATATGTGAGCAATAGGTTAACTGAAACCTTAAGTAGTGTTTGAAATGAGTTGCTATATTGTACTTTTTGTCTGCAGCTTTCTCCTGCGCTGCGCAACAGATTTACAGAGATATGGTGTCCACAGAGCAATAGTCGTGGTGATCTCATGCAGATTGTAAAACACAATCTTCATCCAGGATTGTCTCTGGGTGGAATAAACTATCATGGTGGGTATTTCTCTCAATTGCAAACACCCTAAGAAGAAAAAGAATTGACTGTTAAATTTTTCTAAGTATTTGAGCTCTGGAAACAAATGCAACATACATTGTCCTCTGCTCTGCCTTCATAGTTTATATAATTAGTCAGCAGTAAGACCAAGGCAGGATTCATACCACAAGCCAGGTAGTCAAATTTTCCCCAGCTCTTCAATGCCCAGTCTTAGTTCCACTGCTATTTTCTGTTGTGGCAGCAGCTTTGCTGTTGAATTTAAAAGGATCTACAATTCCAATAAAAGTACAGACCTCCTTCCTCACTCTTCAGTTATCCTGTCTGTTAGGATATAGAGTATTCATCCACACTGTTCAGTCACTACTGCTTCTTCATGTGCTGCTTCAGCTTGTATCTTGCTTAGCTAAAGAGAGTTGTTTTTATTTGTGTGAAAGGGAAAATTAGAGGTGGGGATATGTGTAAACAAGCTATGGCTCGGGTGACAATGTCCTTTGTGATGGGAAGCTATTTCTCTTTTTCCCTTCCTGTTCCTGGACGTAAAACTTTGCTACCACTTGGAAGCTAGAATTTCTCCTTATTCACTGTCAGTTTTACTAATAGTTTTGAGGAATTATGCTTCTCCGAAGAATATGCTAATTTAAGCATTGTACTTTTTCTTCTCTATCCATTACAATGATGCTTATTCTGCAACAGTGTATTAGATATGACTGATAAAATCCATTTTTTAATTACATTTAATTTTAAATTGTATTTATTTATGCTTTCAGGGGCAGATATTGCGGAGCTCATGATGGACTTCATAGAATGGCTCGCTAACCAAGAGTTTGGCCGCCAGTGTATTCTCAGCGTGCGAGACGTCTTGTCATGGGTTCACTTTATGAACGTCATGGCAGAGAATGAGGAGTCACATTCTGCCATGCAGCGCAGTCATCTTCACATTTCTCCAGTGATGTCTTTTATTCATGCTGCGTGTTTGGTATACATTGATGGAATAGGATCAGGTATGTATGCAGTGCTCATTTGACAGAGGAAAAAGAGAGGTATATATTTGTATTTTTCTTATGTACATAGAAGATATATTGAAAATGTACACAGAATGCAGACAGATACTTTGGAGCCGTGTGAAAGACTTATGGGAGTTTTTTTTTTTTTACTTCCATTTAACAATAACTTGTAACTTGTAATTTACATGCTTTTAGTTTTCTGCTTTGGTAGCAAGAGTTTGAATAAAGCAGCAAACTTAAGTAAATTTCACATTGTAATAATATTACAAGGCTGAACACACAAATTAAGAAAGATTGTGGTTTTCAGCCCAGTCTTCTGAGCTGATATATTAAGATATGGTACTTAATTACATAATTACATACTGTCCTTGCTCCACATACAAAGTCAGCACATGTACATGCTAACATGTACAATGCTAGGAATGTATCTTAGCATGTCTGGCCACTGGTCCTACTGATCAATGGGAGACTTGGGAAGAGGAGAAGAGTGAGTAAGAAGCCCAAGAATAGAATTCTTGGGAACCGTGAACAGGAGTCAGGGTGATAGATTCCTGTGTTTTTCCTTGAAGTTATTAAAATTGACAAGCAAAAGCACCAACCTTGGAACAGAATACTGCACAAAATTGGCATTTGTGGAAACAGTTCTGGTTTTTAGTCACAGAATGAACATGTCTAGCTATGGTTATGAAGCACACTTAACTTTCTAATTACAGGTACAACGTCCTGCTCTGCTGATACAGCTTTATCAGCTCGTGAAAAATGCCTGACATTCTTGTGCGAGAAAATGGGCCAATTCCTTGAGCTAACTGACTATCAGAAGAACCAGCTAAAGATTTATGACAGAACAAATGAGAGAGAATTTGTGTGGATAGACAACTTCATGGGAATCCACCCATTTTTTATTCCTAGAGGTAAGAGACTGTGTGGGGGAATGGTGGATATTTATTTTCTGCTTTTTATTTGTAATAATCCTATTACTTGTGAGATCTAAGTAAAATGTCTAAACTGTTAGAGAATAATTTATAACTTGCTCTAGAGCCTAGAGCAAATTTTTGGAGATCCTAGATGTGTTCACTGCAACTCCTCTCATCTTTATTAAGAAAGTTAGTTTCTTAAGAACATAGGTGTTAATTGTTTATTTTGTTGACTGCAGATGACTGACTAGTAACCTAATCTTAGGAGAATTTTGGTGAAAAGAAGGTGTTTCAATTTTGAGCTGTAACTTTCTCTCACTTTACATAGTCAGAATATCTGTTAATTTTAGCTAAAAGCTAGAGCTCATTCCAGCCCTTGTGTAAAGCGTGGGAAGCAGGAATCATGGATGCCATGCAAAACACAACAGAATCTAATGCCCTGCCTTGCTGTAGTCTCTCAAAGGTTCCCAGTGTTTTTTCTGGTGTTACTTACTCTCTTTTCTCAGACAATTTTTTATTGCAATTGGAGCTACCCAAATAACTACTTTCTGCCTTTAAAATATATTGAAGGAACCAAAAAGTGAAAGGAATTAGGCTGTGAACTTTCTAATTCATCTGTTTCAAATTCATCATTGATTCTAATTCTAATTCATGTAATTAATTCAAGTAGAACTATACAGAGCATGTTCCTACTGCTTCATTCATCATCATTTTTTGAACGGTTTTGTGCTCATGGATTGCTTTTAGCTACACACAAAGCTGAACAAGGTTAGGCTTTTCATGAATTGCTTAGTTTCCCTTTGAGAAACTAGATCACAAAAAGATGGATATGTTGTTGTATAACATGTCTGAGTTGTATCCTTTAAGGACAGATTTCCAGAAACCACTTTTTTATTTTGTAACCCCATGTGTTTGAAGAGAATTGTGTTTTTCCAATGACAGATCTCTAGTTTGGCTTATGAACACTCTACCTTGTTTAAGTCTTACGCTAGAATCTGTTGCATATTCACATGCTGTTTGCAAATTTAATAATGAGCATGGATTGGCCGAGACACAAGTGTCGTTCACATACAGAGTACATGCCTGTTCTCTGAAAATGGGATATAGCTTGATCTCCATCATTGCAGTGCTGTTGGAGTGAGCTGGACAGGTACAGATTGAGAAGTCCCTTTCAGAAGGATCCTGTCAGCAGCCCTGGTGTTACATTTTTGGTTGAATTGTGTCTAGTTTGCTCTTCCCTTCTTCCAGGCCCAGTTCCACAGAGAAGCGGTGTTACAGACTACGCTCTAAACGCAGGGACCACCGCAGTGAATGCCCAGCGGCTGCTAAGAGCCTTGCAACTTTCCAGACCTGTTCTGTTGGAGGGATCGCCAGGTGTGGGCAAGACCAGTCTAGTTGCTGCCCTGGCAAAGGCCTCAGGAAACTGCCTCGTTCGAATCAACCTATCTGAGCAAACGGTAGAACAAAATATTATTATGTTATTATTTTTATGTTGTTGTTTTTTTTTCTCTAACATAACAGTACATTTTTTTCTTTGATAAAGAAAAAAAAATCTCTGGCACTGTGTCTGAGATGCCAGTTGCTTCCTTCTTGGTCTCAAAATAAAGCTAAGTAGGAAGGAGAAACAGAAAGAGCAGTGAGTTTGTGTGAGGAGTGCCAATTTTCAGATTTTTAGGGTATTTTTCAAGTGAAGACATGCATAATTTTCTACTCTGTTTTCTTGGCTTTTGCAAAGTTACTTGAAAGCAACTTTAAGGCTTCCTAAGTTTTGGAGGATGTTTAATTTTGTTTGGTTCTCTGTTGTTGGAGTTGCTATTGTGAAAAAACTCTTAGCATCATGAAACTACTGCTTTGGTTTTTTTTTGTTTTTTTTTTTTTGTTTTTTTTTAATATTTAGATTTTAACTGTAATTGAAAGAGAGGAGGGAAAATGTTAGGCTATGAAAATGTAATGTTAACAAAGGTTGTTATGAAATTTCACACATTTTTACACAAAAGTGTTTTTTTGTTGTTTATCTTTTTGTTTGTTTTTCCCATGCTTCCAAAGGATGTGACAGACTTGTTTGGGACAGATTTGCCTGTTGAAGGTGGGAAGGGAGGAGAATTTGCATGGCGTGATGGACCCCTACTAGCAGCATTAAAGGCCGGACACTGGATTGTATTAGATGAGGTAAATTCAAATTTTCAGCAGAGGTAAAATGGAATGTTTTAATGTTTTAAAAGCAAAAGTGTTGAATTAGTGTGTAAGATAATTACCCTCCAGAGCTTGTGACTGAACTTTATTTTGCTTACCTTCAGTTATCTGGTTCTAGGTGCACAGTTGAAGTCAATCATTCAATTTATAGGGAGGTGAATCTTGCTCCAGAAGTCCGTTTGTCCATTCCTGCCTTATATAGGGAGTGCGAAAGATTAGCTTGCACTAAATCTCTGACTTTGGGAAGCAAAACAAGATGTGGATCCCAGTCTAAGTTACTGCAGTAAACCAGCCTGTGATTTATATTGAAAGTTTTCTGGGAAGGGGATCAAGTTAAGTTTGGGGATACATATTCTTGTGGATATCAGTTCACTGAAAAAAAAAAAAAAAAAAAAGTTATTTTGCTGGGGCTGGTTCTGGGTAACGGTTTCATGAAGGTCACTAAGACCTAACATAAACTGCACTTCCTCCAGAGATTTGTTGGTGTACCAAGGTAGCAAATGCTTTCAACCACACACAGATTCAGAGATCGTTTCCTTATGGCAGCATGTGTGTTAATTACTGATGAGTGCAAAACCTTAATTTCTTTACCTGTTGGTACACCCTTTTCCTTGTTGCGAAAAATATCACTTTAGACAACCATGATATGTAAGTAATTCAGTCTGCCTTTTTTAATTAAAAAGAAAAAGAACATTTTGTTTGAATGTCACAAATGTATGAAAATAAGTAAAGAAGAAACACGTTGAAAATGCAGGTTTTACAGTGAATAAGTGTTTTCTTATCTTGGTAAGAACACACTAGAAATACTAAGTGCGAACAAGGAAAAGTCTTAGCTATAGCTTGCTGCTCCAGTAAAAGAACAATCTAGTGAAGGTAATAACATATAACAATGGTAGGACAGCAAGGAAATTGAATTTTATCTTTTATATATCCCAGCTCAATAAACTAGATATTATGAGGAAATATATTAATGCACCACAACATGCTATCTTCTTTCTTTTCCCAGTTAAATCTGGCTTCTCAGTCTGTATTAGAAGGACTAAATGCATGCTTTGACCACAGAGCAGAGATTTATGTTCCTGAACTGGGGATGAGTTTTCATGTACAGCACAAGAAGACAAAGATTTTTGGATGCCAGAATCCGTACAGACAAGGAGGTGGAAGAAAGGGTCTGCCCAAGTCCTTTCTTAATAGATTTACCCAGGCAAGCTTATTTGTTTGGTTTAAGCTACATCGTGATCCTATTTTGTGGTTTTCTGACTTGATCAACACGCAATGTTTTCTTGATTCTATAGGTGTATGTTGATCCACTGTCAGCTGCAGATATGGAATTTATTGGGAATACTCTGTTTCCTGCCATTGATAAAAATATTATTGCTAAAATGGTTGCTTTCAATAACAAGGTAAACATATGGTTTCACTTGTTTTGCATAGAAGTAGGCATAGTGTAATATGATTTAAAAAGTAATGTGTTATTTCCTATGACTTTGAGAAGCATGTGGGTGAAAAAGAGAAATGGAAATACATACAGAAAAAGAGAGCATCATTAAATGCTGTCTGAACGCATTTACCACTATAATCAACCTCAATTACTTGAGGCACATTATTTTCATAAAGGATCACAATTAAAAAAATATGTATTTTTCATAAAAGTTGGGGGGAGGGTTTTTTTTTTTTTTTTTTGTTAAGGCTTATTTCTATGGAAGTTTGAAAGTCTGGAGAAATGAGTTGAGAAAATAATGTTTTTCCATAAATGTAAATTATTCTTCAAGCACTAACAAAAGGAGCAGTATTTTAACAAGAAATGAAATGTGTATTTTTGTTTCTAGCCTTGATTTCTTATTTGTTGTTTACTGTGGGAAGTTGTTAGAGAGATGGAGCCAAGTGAATGCAGCATCTGGCCTTTTCAGAGTTAGGAGTTTTTAAGGTTGCAGAATGTACTTCCAGAACACAGAAAATGGTAAAAGGAACGTCTCTTCTGGCAAGATCTGTCTATGGCAAAGGATTCAGGGATGCTCAGAGACAAAATTGTGTAAATATAAAAGATTTTCAAAAGAGAGTAGATTAGACAAACAGAATGGAACTCTAGCTTTTCAAAAGGTGTAAGGAACTAATATACTCTCATCTTTTGAATGTCTTCTGTGTCTTGCTGGCAGTGCCAAAGGAAGAGATTTAAGTTGGAATTTTAATATGTTTGAAGGCCAGTATGGGAATGGAGTAAGAGATTTTTGGAATTGCTATTTTTTTTCCAGATTGACAGAGAGGTAATGGTTGACAAAAAGTGGGGACAGAAAGGAGGACCCTGGGAGTTCAACTTACGTGATCTTTTCCGCTGGTGCCAACTTATGCTTGTTGACCAGTCACCAGGATGCTATGATCCAGGCCAGCATGTGTTTTTGGTGTACGGAGAAAGAATGAGAACCAAGGATGACAAAGAAAAGGTGAGCTGTGTACTCTTATTCCTTGCTCTTTGAGCAGTCAGGAAGTATCTATAGAAATCCAAATGTAAACTTGAAGGTATTCTGAAACTCACTCATAGATACAAGCCCTTAAAGAAGAAAAAAAAATGACACTTGACACACAAGAAAAAAAAAATATATATATATATACGTGTGTGTATACCTTTTCTGATCAAATGTCAGAAGTAAGACTTTAGAACAATGGATAACTTGGACTGATAAATTCCTTTTGCCTTCTCAACTATTTTAGGTTGTGTCTACATTTAGAGACATTTTTGGCCAGGAGGCTGATGTATATGTAGGAACCAGAATGTTTCACATCACTCCCTATAATGTTCAGGTAAGCTGTGGAGCTGGTGTTCTGAGAGGAAAGAGAGAGAAGGGAGGAGACTTGTGCTTTTACATCTGAGCTCCCTTTTCCTCTCTCTCAGCGTACTCACCTGTGTGGGTTCATCCCTTCTAGATTGGCTATTCAGTTCTTTCTCGTGGCAACCATATCCCTCGTCCTGGCAGAAATCTCTCACTCTTGCATCACTCGCTGCAGTCTCTTGAGCCTATAATGAAATGTGTGCACATGAGCTGGATGGTAATCCTAGTAGGCCCTGCAGCTGTTGGCAAGACGAGTCTCGTGGAGCTGCTGGCACATCTGACCGGCCATCGACTTAAAATCATGGCAATGAACAGTGCAATGGATACAACTGAACTGCTGGGAGGATTTGAACAGGTAAATACAGTTTAGGTAATAAGGGAATATTTCTTGTTCCTGCTGAGCAGTGGCCAGTCCACTGTGATCTTAGCATTTAATCAAATGGAGCTGTAGGCAACATGATCTTCTGGATGAGCTGACCCCCTAATGGCATGTTTGCAGGTTGATATTACTAGACCATGGCAGTGCCTGTTGGAAAAGGTGGAGAATTCTGTGAGCACACTGGTGAGGGACAGTCTGCTCCTGGCAGAAATTTGCGCCGATGATGCGGAACTTGTGCTGCGTGCTTGGAGCAATTTCATCCTGAATTACAAACCCAAGCTCCGTTCAGTTACAGCTGAACTAGTGAGCAAACTGGAGGGAATACTTGTACTTATCCAGCGACTAAACAACAAAATTAATTCTTACTCAAAGGCAGGTATGTATCGTGGGTATTTGAAATAAGACTATATGTTGCTCTGAAGAAAATAAGAAACACCTATGAGTCTGCAGTGAAATCTTCAGAAAATTTTCTATTTTATAGGTTTTTTTTTTAACCAGTACAGTTACTTCATACTGCTTGTGTAAGACAACTGAGTTTCTGAAGAAGTTACATTAATGATGTTTCTTCAGTTTTATTTTTTGTACAGTTAAACGTGATGAGCAGTAATCCACACTGTAGAGAACTGCCAAACATATGAAGCAATCCAGCTCCTATCTGTATCCCTAGAAAAGGGAGTTTAGATATTTTTCTTTTACATTTGGTCTCTGAAAAATTAAAGAATTCAGCTTTACAAATTTCAGCAGTGTAATGTACACTACATGGCATGACAAATACAATGTTAATGTCACACAGCCTTTATCTAATTGGAGGAAAGAATGGAGAGAAATGTCTGTCTAGGTCATACTTCTCTGTATTGGCAAAACCCCTGGGTCACTATGCAAGTAGCTACCCACAGACAAAATCCAGAGTTAGAGTTTGAGTAACTTGTGCTGATTTTTTTCCTCTCCAAAACAGAAACATTTATTAGTAAAACAACTTTGTGTGTGTGTGCAAATTGTCTCAGTTATGTTAATCTTGATATGAGCTATGCTCTCTCTCAGAATTTGCTCGCCTGGTAGAAGAGTTCCGACGTTTCAAACTGCAGCAGGTCCAAGCTACAGACCGTAACAGCCATGGCACTTTTGAGTGGGTGGATGGTATGTTAGTTCAAGCCCTGCAGTCTGGAGACTGGCTTTTGATGGACAATGTTAACTTCTGCAAGTAAGTGATTAAAGTGACCTTGTTTCACCAAATAAATCTTTTATTTGGTGGAACTTATTTGGCCTTTTTGTGAACAGTTTAAAACTGGATGTTCTGCATTTGATAACAATGCATGGGAAGGGTAATACTCTTTACCTACTTTGAATAGTATCTTTCTTCTTAAAGTTTAGTAGATAATAGTTTCATGTTACTATATGGTTTAATTAGCTTTTTCACATTTTTCTTATGGTTGGTACCATTTTGATTTCATACAAGTGATAACTTCGGTATTTTTTTCTCCCCAATATAGCCCTTCTGTGCTGGACCGCTTGAATGCTTTACTTGAACCAGGAGGTGTTCTTACCATGAGCGAGAGAGGTGTGATAGATGGTACCACTCCTACAATAACTCCTCATCCAAATTTCAGGTGCTTTGCTTTCCTGCCATTTATTTAGAGAGAGAAATATTTTATGTTTGTGTGTGTGCAAATACACACTCAATATCTGTCATATTAAGAAAAATAATGTCAGCAGTGACATTATGTCAGCAGTGACTATGTCATTCTGTCTTGAATCTTCATTTCTAATCTAAGCTTTCAGTACTTTGATATCTCACTGCAATGGAGTAGAGGATATATATTGTAAAATTGCTGAGATATTCAGATATTCTGGTGATGAAAGGCAGCATGTGAACAGCAGATGTTTTATTCCTGCTTTTTTCCATCCCACTTCTAAATTTCATTTTTGCAGTGAGACAAATTAAAAGTGATATTCTGCAGTCTGACTTCAGTGATTTGTATTAGCTCAGACTTGATGTAGTCGCTGTGGGAGATGAGAAGAACATGCAAAGTATTCTATGTAATTACTGCCACTTTTTTTTACATTTATGGAATAAACATAGGAGCTGATATGCTCTGGTTCTTCTGAATTAGACAAACTTCCTACTTTTCAGAACCTATTTTCCCTGCATTGTGTCTCAGAATTTGTTTTCCTTGTGTGTGTGTGGTGGGGTTTTTTGTTTGTTTGTTTTGGGTTTTTTTGTTTTGTTTTGTTTTTGTTTTGTAGTATTTAGTACTTAAATATTGGATGCTTCGTGTTTTATAGATTTTATTTAGTATAGGTTTATCTGAAGCTGTTGCTAAGACTCCTAGAAACCTTCCCTATAAAAAATGGAGTTCAGAAGTATAGGTTTAACTTTTATGCTTTTAAGTAGGCTAGAGGAAAATTGATATTGCTGAGGAAAATATAGTTGAGAAGAAAGCATGCAGTGTACCTCTGGCCAAGTTCAACCTCTAATTGTGCTTACATATTACTGACATCTTAGATCTTAGTTTCCTGTTTTTTATGAAGATCGATTTATTTTCTATAGTATTCCCGGAAGAACAGATTTGGTGGTTCCAGGTGATAGTTCAAAACTCTAAGTAATGTCCTGTGAATATTTGACAGACTGTTCCTTTCCATGGATCCTATTCATGGGGAAATATCCAGAGCCATGCGGAATCGGGGGATTGAAATTTACATTCCTGGGGAGATGGATGGGAATGCATTGGACAGTGTGGATGTGAAGCTGCTGCTGCATGGTGTGGGGTTGGTGGGAGACAGCGTCTGTGCCGCGCTCCTGGCTGTGCATTCTGAAACTAGGGAGGCAATACCAGGTAAGAAGAGTTTGCTCAGTAACAACAATTTGGGTGCATTACGTATATTTGCATTAATTTTTTAATATTAAAGTGTTATTATCCTATTGTTATATACAACTATAAAGTCATCCAAGTATAATGAAGTTTTTTCTTCTTTCATGTTCTCAAGAGAACAGAGACACAAATACTGTAAAAGGTGGGAACTGGGGTTCTTTTTTGAGGTGATATCAGACACTGACATGATATGTACAGAAGTCCATAGTGAAAATCAGCCAGATTTAAAGCTTGCACAAGGCCTGGTCTTGGTTCAGTGTACAGGGGTGTGTTTTTGTTTTGTTGTTATACAATTTTACACTTAAAGAAGACCTGGGAGACATGAAAACATGAATTTCATTCTTTTCTGCTGTTTTATGATGCTCTGATGTTTTGAGACAGTCACCTGCTGTTTTAAAATCTTGTTTTCTTGTTAACCTTGAAGCACCTATTCAAATGTCAAGAACCAATATGTTCCATTCCATTCAGATATTCCAAAACTGCAAAAGTGATATTTGTCTTCAGAGAGTAAAAGTGGTGATGATGACTAAAGATTCATATCAACCTAAATATTGCATCTCTTTCAGGTTCTGTGTCATCTTTGTCACCTCTGCTTCATGCTGCTGTATTAATTGTGCAGCAGCTACAAAGAGGCCTTGGATTAGTGAAATCTTTTTACAGAGCTTGTTGGGAAGTTTATGGCCGCTCACAACAATTACAAGTTAATCAGAAGGTAAAGGTTCTGAATTTGGAAGTTCTTTTTATATATTCTAGATATGCAGAAAGTACCACTTCAGAGAGTTAGTGTTTGAGATCCTGTTTCTTAAATGCCTGAGCAAAGGGTTATTTAAAGATAATGCTCTTGAAGAGATGCTGATACTTTGAATGCTATCTTAGGCACCTGTCAGGAAATGAAGAGGTGGGTCTAAGTGTCAGTGTGATTGTTATTTTATATCTTTATATATATTTCTTAAGATTCTGTGATTTTTGTTTTTTTTCTTGGCTCTAGTGGAAGCAGGAACAGTACTGCATGTAACGTGCACTTACAGATAGTTGCTGGTTCAGAGATCCTTTTTCAGTGTTGAATGGTAAAGAATGATGAATTTCATTAATTTTCTCTGATTTTTTTACTATATTTTCTGAGCCTAGTGGACAGAGGTCAGATGAGTGAGTTGCCTGAAAATGTATCAGTCTGAAATGGGCATATTGAGATCTATCCCAGGGGATAAATACAGTTCGTACCCTCTGCTCCAGCCAGTGGTCACCTTTTTGCATGTAAGAAAGCCAAAGCATGTCCTAAGTAAAGTCTAAAGTGAACTAGTTTTTTAACAAGTTTAAGCTTCAACTGAGACTTAGGGATATTGATTTAAATTAAATCATAACCTTAAAAATTGTGCACACTGTCATCTAGACACAGCAATATGATTGTTATTCAACTGTTATATGTTATATTGTTGTATTTGATTATTATATGATTGTTATTATGTCCCAGAGGATTATTGCTGTTTCACCTACAGCTGAAGTGTTTTGGTGGTGTAGATAATATAGTGCTTGTACATTCCTTGTGTGTAATTGAAGAACTTCCTGAGCTCCTAGAACACTATACGAACACGTGTTCGCATGGGGTTCTGAATTGCCTTTTGGTTGTCTGTTGTAGCTTGTACTGGATGTAGTTATGAAGCATGTTTCATCTCTAACTTCGCACGAAACTTGGGGCAACTCCCTGCTAGCGATGGGATTGTGGCCAGACTCTCTACCTACGGGTCTCTTTGCAGCAGAAGACTCTCTGCTTTCAACAGTCCAGAGTGATGGGCAAGTCCTAATGCACTGTCTGAACAGAATGACCATTAAAACCTGCAGGTATGCAAGAGGAAAGCTTTTTTTTTTTTTTTTTTTTTGTCTAATAAGTAAATAAGAAACGAGGTACCGCTAGTGTGTGAAATAGCGGTACCATGTTATCGCTCCCTGCAAAACCAATAGTCAAGCCATAATTGTGAGCCAGTATTTTAAGTAGACTGTGGTAGTTGCAGTCTGAATTTGAAGTTGCTATTACCTTTCCACTCACCGCTTGAAGTAGAGGTTTAATTCTCTACTGTGTTACTTGTCAGTCCAAAACTCTTCACTTTGTTCAGTCTTCAAATTATTAGATATACTTGATTCATTTTGAACTGACTTAGAAACTTAGCAGAAAATCTGAATGTAAACACTGGCTTTACAAGCAGACAGGAGCCCCTGAGTTTTCCTAATTCAGTTTCCTTGAGAAATAAAAGTGAGTATTTGTTTCTGGGTATATTCATGAGCCTTTATGCTTTCTGCTTCCAAGTCTAGGTGGCACTAGTTCTTATGAGGAAATGATTTGTTCACCCTATGAGAACAGAAGGCAAAAAAATAACTGCAGTGTTTTAAAATATTTATTCATGATGTATTTGAGGCCAGATACCTTCAAATACAAAACAAAGTATTTTGTTTGGAAATATCTTTAATTTCCAAAGAAATCTCCCTGATACAAGCATCATGTGGAGGGGTAACTGTAAGAACTCCTTTTTCCTGTCGATTTTCTTGTCCTCTTCTTGCCCAATGTTACAATTGTTTTTACTACTTTGGTGCAAAATCTTCTTACATGCTTGGTCTAGTGAGCTATTGTGGGCAAGTAGTGTGGTTTGCTTGTCCAGTGACTGAGCAAGCTACAGAAGCTGGTACTAGCGTTTAATGCTGAAATTGTAAAACTGAAGAAAAAAAATCAGAGCTGCTTTTGTCTTTTATAACCTATTTTATACCTCATTCTAGTGCATAGATTGAACTAGAATTTCAGTGAAATATCGTGTCATTTCTGACACAGTAGTAGGCACCTCAAACTGATTTAAAGTTAGAAGTTAGCTTTCAAGCTAAGTAAGAGATTTTGGATTGTGATCTTCTTGCCCAAAAATAGTTACATGGTGAGTAACTTGACTTGCAAAATGGATTATTTTCTGGATCTGACAGTTTGAGTCCTTATTTGCTGATCCTCAGTTCTGTTTGTGTTTCAGGACGCTACCATTGACTATGCAGGATCTTCAGAAAGTTATGAACGCCACTAATCCTGAGAGTCTGCTGTTCAACGCCGTTGAGATCACTGCTGACTGGGTAGATGACATGGAAGTTCTCCAAGCTGCAGCTAAATTATTTATAGAAAAGGCAACCAATCAGGACTGGACACTGAGAGTTAAATGGCTTAACCACTTAGCAAAGAATCTGCCACAAGTTCTTGGTGGGTAATTATTTAATTTTCTCTTTTGCCTTCAGGGTGACTTACTGTATATTCATAGATCCTGAGTTAAAGACAGGTTGTGCAGAATAGGGTGAAGAGAAGATTTTGAGATAAAATTTTCCTTTTTTGGATTGAGCTGAAGTTTACAGAAGCTGTGTTCTGTGAACATTTGGGACAAGAGATACGGTCTTCATTTTTCAGTTACGTTAATCATATTAAACATCGAGGCAGTTGTTTCTGTACAGCTTAAAAAAATAAATAACGAAAAAAGTCATACTAAGAGTTGAGGGTGTAAACTCTAATGGATTTTTGCAAGCAGTGTTCCTAATAGTTAGCATATGCAAAGTATCAGCAGTTTAACTAGGTCTTTTTTAGTGGCTTTGTCTTTTTGGCTGTGATATTTTGGCCGCTTTCAAGGTTTCTTGGAGCTAATATAAAATAAAAGCAACCAGAAGTTCTCCAGGGTGCATGCACAGATGAACTTAAAGCTGCTTATTAGCTTAACACAAACTTAGCTCAGTTTATGTTAATTTTATTTATGTTTGCTAAACACTTTTTTATACCTACACTCTTTTCTGCTTTCTTCTACTTCCCCCACAGGCCCAGTGCGTGTTCACTTGGAAGCGGGTGCTGTAGCCCTTGGCAGTTTCTATGCCAGTTCCCTCTCACCCGGAATCAGTAACATGATCAAGTTGCTACAGCCAAGCATGACAGGTACTTCTGCAGAACTTGAGGCAAGACCTTAATGCTTTGTGTTCTCTGAACACACTGCAACCCTTCCTGAGAAATGCACATAAATAGTCTGGATCCTCTGCTGAGGCATTTAATTTCCCCCCTGTGTTTTACAGGGAGCTCAGACCATCATTTCCTTTTCTAGCGTGTTAGGTGCATGAAAGCTAAATATGGTGACACTGGACCCTTTCTGGACAGTGCTAGATCTCTTGCTCGGACTGTGGAGGAATAAGATGTTTTCAGGCTCTCTTCTCGAGTATTCTGATCACCCATAAATTTGCTTTCACCCTTCTGTTTTACATGGCCTACAGTCAACTTTATTGCTTGTGTGTTTGCAAATCTGGAGAGAGGGAGCTTAGGACTCTTCCGTCCTCTCTTTCTGTAATGTTCTTGCATAGGTAGCAGGGAGAACTGAAAAGGTCTTTTACTGAATGTCTCTACTGCTGTCCTGTCTGGTCATGTTTTGCCTTCCTAGATGAGCATGTGATGCCTCTGGACCCAAGATGGAACATGCAGTTTTTGGATATAATTAGAAATTCAATGAACTTTGACACGGAAATGGAGCACACAGATCAACTTCTCATCCTCTTGAAGTCTGCAGCAAACCGGCAAGTTCCAAAACTAGCTTGTGAAGGCTGCCCCCTGGCCGTAATCAGCGATGCTTCAGTTGTGATTTCTGCCTAGTTTGTTTTACAGTTTGTAAACTCAAATAGCAGGCACAGGTTTTACATCAAAATATATATATAATTTTTTGTTTCTTTTTTCTGTAGATAACAACTAAAAACTCTCACTGTACTAGTAAAACAGGAAACAATGCTCCTGGATTTCACATAAGCTGGAGTACTTTCAGAACTAACCTGAATGGTCAGATAAAGCATAAAAGAGGAGGAGTACTGATGAAACTTCAAATAGTTATCTTCATTTAGGAAAGAGATTTAGACTGCTTTTTCCAGGAAAAGGGAAAAATACTGGCATGTGAATTCTGAAATTACCCTGCAGGACATGCTTGCATATCCCACAAACAATTGTGATGCATCTGCATATTATTAGCCCACTACTTTTCCTTTTTTTGTGATCACTGAAGTTGTTATCACAAAAGCAGATTCCTAACTTCTGCAGACTGTAGTCAGACAGTTAGTTGGGCTGCACTTAACTCTTATTTTATAATAAATGAAATGTCACATTCACTTCATAACTCACCATTCCAATAAGGCAAACGTTTTAAGTTAACTGTTCATTTCTAAATGTCTTTTCTTATTTTTAATTTAGAGCAATATTATTTCTTGACCGACAAAAAAGGAGCTACACTGAGAAGAGCTTGATTACCCTCAAGGAGCCAAGAACAAGCGCCTTAAGAATGTCTCTGGATTTCCATAAAGGTGGAGTTAATTCTCACTGTTTTTTGATGTTGCTTGATGTTTTTGGGTTTTTTTGTTTGTTTGTTTGTTTTGTTTTAGTGCTATCATCAAATTTAAATATGGTTAAATTGTGCTATTATGAAATTTGCTACTTTGGACATAGGGTGTCCTGAAAGTATGAAGATTGTGTGAATGTAAAGCAGTTAAATTAAGACAAAAATGGTATATAAATTATTCCTAAATTAGATATACCTTACGCTACAGCATATATATTCTGCTTGTACTAGTGTGTATGTCACTTTTCTGTGATCTAAACTTGAAGATGGTACAGAGAATGTGAAATTGCATTCTGTCATTAGTTATTAGAAATAGCAAAATTCTTCAGAAATCCTTTTGTTCTGTTTCTTTATATGTTTTATTGTATAATAGGATGTTTACTTTTAAGACAAAGGGAGACAAAAAAAAACTTATTGATGAAATTATTATCAGACAGAAATAGTGAAGGAAATAGTGAAGGAATATTTTGTTACTTTGAGTCTTGGATGTTTTCAGTTTGGCCCCAGATCCTGGCCAGAAACAAATCTTTCATTGCCATTATACATGGCTGGAATATTCAGTCTTTCCCTTTCCTTCTTCCCTACACTCCAGATCCAGGAAGTTACCACTCCCTTCCTCATACAGTTGTGGTTAACCTTGCCGCTTTTTTTGAAATTTGGGATGCCTTTATGCTTCACTGGGTGAAGTCTACTCAGGTCGCCTTAAGTGATGATGACATGCATGATGTGAGTACATTTACTTTTTTTTTTTTTTTTTTGGCGTTGGGGCCATGACAAAAACCAGCAGTGCTTCTGTTAATATTCAGAATGTGCATAACACCAGGAAGATGATCATGTGGTGCTCTCTTCCAGTAACTCTATTTGTGCAGTACCTCCTATTTTTACCCATACCTGCTTCCTTCTCTATGGGATGCAAGTCAGCCTGCAAATACATACTGAAATGTAAGCACCTGGGATGGAGGTGTCTATTGCTGAGCTTTATCATCTAATCTTCTCTGCCTGCTTAGGATAATACCAATTTGAGTCCTAGAAGTGCCTGCTTCTCCCCATTAATGGTAAAGGAGATATGCACATCTCTCTCAGATGTGAACATTTAAAACTCGACAGGAGACATTCAAATTGCAGGGAGAGTTTGCTTCTCCCTTTCTGTTCTCAGTCTATCAAGATCTCTTTGCTGCAACCTACTATGAAGGCTAGGTCCATGGATTTCTTTAGACATATACTTTTGGCATATTCTTTTTTGACATGTGTATTTCCACTGCCACTAACATACCCCATATTTTTGAAGGACATGTAGCTGAGTGCCAGTTTTGTAGCTCTGAGTTGTAGCCCAACTGATTCTGAAGTTGATGGAATTGACAGTGTTGTGTTTCCTCTTTCTTGAAGTACAAAGTGCTTGCAGGACAATATGCAGGGCTCAGCAAGGGGAAACTGTAACCTTTTTGGTTTTTCTTAGATTCTATATTGCTTGCTATGGCGTGACCGGTTCTGGACAGTGTCTGACACGGTGATAGTGGATTCACCAGGATTGTCACTTCTGTCACTACACTGGCACTGGGTTATGAAGCATTTGATTGACAGAATTCCTCAGATGCTTATTGGATCAGAACAGCACAAGTAAGTGGCTTTGTTTTGTGATAATGTTAAATGTTTGGTTACTTTTTTTTTTTTTTTTCTTATTATAATTGGTCTGATTTGCCTTTAGTGTCCAAGTTCATTAATGATGTAAGTACAATGTGTTAAGTAGCTGATCACTGAAAACTTGAGTTGCTTAGTACAGGGCTTCTCTTTGGCCATACATTTATATCTACAATCTTTACCCATTACTTCTTCCTTAAAAATAGGTTGCTCTTTTACTCTTTTAGTGAAGGAGAATGACTTTTCCTTCTTTTTATTATTTTATTATTATTTGTTTGTTTATGGGTTTTTTTTTTCCCTTCAAACATTTGGGCTAACTCTTTCTCCTCCTGCTTTTTCTTCCTCAAGGATTTCAAAGGAAATTCAGTCTGTTTCACAGCAGATTCAGAACTGCTTGGCCAGCCCTGGTAGTGTTTGTGCCAGTATGAAGATATTGCAGAAGTCTCTAGGAAGACCACTTCCTTTTAAGGTATTGCTACTGATTTTGCAAAAGGGTTTGATTTCCAGTGTTGTCCACATACTCTCTAATCTTAAAAATTTGCAAGCACTTGCTCTCTGGATCCACAAAAAAGCATTCCTTCTGGACGTGTTAGATTAAAATAGAAATTTCAATCTGTGTTAATGTTAATCTTTTATTTTGTCAAATATATCAGCTATCCAGGTAGCATTTCTGTTATTATGATTAGTACAAATAACAATTACCTGATATCTAATGATACACAAGCGTAAAAATATGATTTCTTGTTTTTAGTCACTTCTGTCTTCCTACTGTTTTAAGTAAGGCTAAAATTAATTTTTGTGAAGTTATGAATGTCATTGCAGATTGATATATGTGTGCCTATGCTTTAGTGGGACACGTGAATGTGAATTATTCCCTAAAACTTCTGACTGCAGTCATGCATTTCATTTGTTGCTAGCACTGTTGAGTTAATTTGCCACTTGTTCAAATGTCCTTTTCATGCTTCTAGGATAAACTAGGCGCGGAGTGTCTTTCTCAACTAAAAGTTCTCAGCAAGCCACTTAACATCTTGGAGCCAAGATTGGCCTTTGGAAGCAGGAGGTGGCAGGAAAAAATGTGTTGTCTGAAAACCACTGCCACTGGATGGAAGATAAAGAAAGCACTGCTGCAAGCTGAGGGCCTGATACTCAGAGCTAATCATCTAGATGATGTTTGTTTGGGTAGGTATTTTCACATAAAGTGAGATGTTTCCTGACAAAAGATTTAGTACATGCATTTATGTGCCTTTTTCACCCTGTCAAACAGGTGACCTGAAGAATTTTTTGAAAGCTGTGCAGTCTCAACTGACAGCAGCAGGAGTTATACGTACACCTTCAGGAGAAATGATTGCTCAAGACGGTATCTCTAGCCAGTTAGACCCGGCTTCGTTAATCCAGCTCTGCAGCAGGGTTCAGCTGTGGCCTGCAATGGAATTCTTGGGGACGATGTGGCAGTATAAGCTGACAGCTGATTATATGGCTAAGGCTTGTGCAAGAAGGTAACAAGGCTGAAAAGAGAAATGCTGTCTTCCTTTCACAAGATTCAGAATCCCTAGCTAAAAAATATGTAAATCTGTGTGTATGTGTACATATGTATGGATATGTGTTTGTACACGTGTGCACACACATACATTTATATATATGATTGCCCAAACATTCTTTGTCTGCATGCAGAATTGCTTTTGAACAGTTATAGAATGTTTCAGCAAAAGAGTTGTTTTATGTTATATTAAATAAATAGTTTTCTTCCACTGAACTGTTTTTTATTAATACAAATGTAGGAATGTTGATGTCCAAGCCTCTTGGAATAAAACATTAGATTCTAGAAATAGCTTGAACTCTAGAATGAGTTATAGTTGGAGGAACCTTAAAACCTAGTAATATTTTCCTTTTAATGAAGTGGTCCTTCATGTTAGGAATTAACATAAGGATGTTTACAGCTATGTGACTGGGCTGCTGCAGAAAGACTAAATTAGATCTGTTGGTGAAGAAAGTACCCTAACATGCATCTTTCCTTTTGTAACACAGAATCCAAGGAAACTACAGACATCTAGTTTAAGTTACAATTATTGGAATTAAGAAGTGCTAGTGTTGCCTCAAGGAACCAAGTGTGTTTGACTGATTTGCCATTTCTTTAAGAAAAAAGATGTTCATTTACACACTTCAGTGAAAGTAACTTTTTATACAATAAGGCTCTTAAATCACTTGATAGAGCTTCTCAAATGCAAAAAAAAAGTTCTAACACAAACACAAGAGGAACTGTAAAACAAGACAGTTTGTTTCTATTTTTTGGGTTTTTTTTTTTTTTGAACATACAGCTTAAAGCTACAGAAGATGCTATTTCTTTACCCTTCAGCTGTGAATTTACTTTTTCCCAGCTTTGCAGGATCCAAGTTTTTAGAGTACTGTTCGAGTGCCTGTTCTTCTTCCAGTATCTTAAATATTGTCGTTTTAACCTTCTCGTTAGTCTTCACAGTTCTTGTGACTCTCCTGTCCCTTTTCATTTGTTTGATTATGTGATGGATTCACTGTAGTTGTCTGGGTTAAGCAGCCTGTAAACTGTGTTTTTCTTTTCTGCTACAGGGTGAATTGCAGTCAAGAACTACACCTGTGTCCAGATCTATCTCAGCTTATAGCTTTTTCCCTGAGATTAACACCAGCTGTTTCTCACCAACTGTCTGGACTGTGGCACTTGTTACACCTCACTGAAGTAAGTACAAGCTTTAGTTCTTGCAGATTTTTTCAGAATTTTCAAAATACTTTTATCTCCACAAGGTACTGACTTCCTATGCCTGACAATGAATGTTTCGGCTCTTCGTTTTTAATGAAAATAGAAAAGCTTATTAACTATGAGCATGCAAAAAAATCCCAATGCTAAACATTCCAAAGTCTAAAATCATATTTCTCTGTATACTTATGAATATAGTTGGATGTTTTTGTTCCGTTCGTTCATCCATGAAATAACAGAAAATGGATGATTGATTGAATGGTGGGTATCAGCTTGGTTACATCTATTCAAAATAATTTTCCACTGAAGAATTTTAAAATATTTGACTCATTTCTATTATTTCTATTGTTTTGGGCTGTGTGTGTGGTTTTTTTGTTTTTGTTGTTTGTTTGGTTTTTGTACAGTTTTTATTCAATTATATGCTGTATTTCTTTTAAAGCAGTTTAATGTATTGGAAAGTTTGGTCAGTTAGTATTTAGCTATAGTATGATGGCAGTTGTGCTCCCCTGAAGTTCAGCAGACAGCAAGTTCTCCTCGGCTTCTTTTGAGCAGAATGTTTGGTGTCTTTTTTGGTTTTGTGTATCTTTTAATTTTGTATTAACTTAATATGTGGTTGCATAATTGCAGAATAGAGACTGTATGCTGGGTACTCGTACCATGAACTTACTGCTTATTCCACAGACAGAGAAGGAAGTTGACCCAGTGAGGTCACATTAGGAAGTGAACTTGAGTTCTTGTTGGGAAGAAATGCGAGCAAACACTATGTGTAATAGAAAAAAAAGATTTCTATTGGAAAATAGTATCATTGCTTGTTTGTTCCTGCTGATTCTCATTTGCTGTCTATATGTTACCCTCTTGATTCTTGTTTTTCTTTCTCTTTAGATATGCCCTGAGGAAATGTCTGTTCTGTCATCTCAGCTACTTAGTGCTGCACTAGCATCCTTTTGGAGCAGTACTTTTGCATCTGATGCAGACTATTGGTTAACCTGGAGACCACTACCTATGACAGAGGAAGAGAACTTTCCTAAATCACATATGAACTATGGAGGTTCTATGAAGGTTTGTATATTCTGAACTAATCAAGTAGCGGGGCTGAGGCCTATTTTACTAAACAATTCAACAGCTTTCTAAAAGATACAGTAAAACTCTAACATAATCAGTGCAAGTTGCATCTGAACAATCTAACTCTTAATCTCTTAATTTAGGGCCCCGGTATTTTGACCCGAGCAGTTTTCTCAAAGTGCTTCTTTGAAATTCTAACTAGCAGCAGCAAGACAAACCAGTGGGATGTGAGTGGGCTTCCAGTTCTGTCATCATCCCATATGACACTGGGAGAATGGTTGGAGAGAGCACAACAACTTCATGAAGTCAACGCAACATTGTGGACCAACCTGGCTGTCTCTTCAACAGCAGACTTTAGGTATACTTAAGTATATTTTAGGTATACTTAGGTATGTGATACTTAAACCAGGTATGTCACAGAAGCTTTTTTACCAGAGGTCAACTTTTCTTTCTTTCTTTTTTTTTTTTTTTTTTTCTTCTTTCATTTCTGTGCCTTCAGATACACAGACTCCAGACTACAAGGAATAATGCTGGGTAGGCTACTCTCTGCCCTGGTAGATCTGGTTCCAATAGAGCTGCAAGACAAATTTTCGGAGTATTGTGAGAATCTCTCGTTCAAGGATCCTGCTGCATACGAGTATCTTCTCAAGATACTCAGAAGCATCGCTGATCAGGAATTGCTTCCTAAGGAAGTCCTTTTTCTCTTGCACACTTGCTTGCGGCAGTTCTTTGGGGAAGGGCTTAAGGAGCTACCAGAGACAGCTTGGCGAGGAAGCCTTTGGGTGAATATTGGCTTGCTGCAGATCCAGGTGTGGCTTCCACAGACTCGTTTTGATCCAGCTGTGAAAAGAGAATACAAACTCAAGTATGCCAAAGAAGAGGTGAGTGTGGAGTTGAGCTGTCTTCTACCACTGTCATATACGACATCAGTGAAAAATGGAGTTTGTTTTGGGTATTCTTGGGTAAATCCTGTGAAATACAAGCTTAATGTTTGAATCATGATTTTTAAAATATACAATTATAGGTTCTTTTAATATCCATGAAGATGGTACTTCTTGGTTTATCAAAGCCAGAACTTCAGAAAAAGGGTTTATTTTCTTTTTAGTTGCATCAACTGGAGTGTGAATGGAAAACAAATGATTTGTCATCCCAACTGCATACAGGGAAAAGTGTTGAAGATGAAGCAATCAGCAACTATATCCATCCCCATCTCAGGTAATATCTCAGGCACTTGGTTCTCTTTGTTTAGATTGGAAATCATGTGTATGGATGCTCTGGATGGATTTTCTCCATGACCTTACAATGATAGTGTTAATCTGTTAAAATAAGTTAATGTTTGTTGATTTGAGAGTTGTAATTTGCTGATTAAAAAATGCTGATTAAAAATACAAATACTCTATTCTGTAGAGTATTGCTTGCTGTAACTAAGGAATTGTCTTTACACACTTTCTGTTGCTGTAGTATACCAGCTTCTAAATGTAAGCCCACAAAATGTGGATATGTAAATGCTTTGCTCCTGAAAGCTGTATCTATGCATGTGGCCCTCCTGTCTCCATAAAACTGGAGCTGTGCTCAGAGCTGAAAATCAAGTTACGCAACTAACATAATTATGGTGCTTTTACTAAATTGTAATAAGGTTGTTAATCAATCTTATTTCAGTTTGTTATCTATGACTGTAACTCTTAAAGATCTCAGCAGGAACCAGTGCTAAATTACTGAGCTTTAGACCAAGCCATATTTAGTGGAAGTTGCAAAGAGTGTAATTTAACATAATGTTTGCCTATGGTGCTGTCACCTAATTAAGTATCTTACAAATTGGAATACACTGTTGATGCTTAGAATTTGTAGCTATGGGTTTTTAATCTGAGGAACTAGAGTAAGAAATTTTAAATGAACATGAATTTTGTACAGGTTTTCAGGTGTTCCTTCTGCATGGATTTGACAAGTGGGCATTATTTTTAATTATCCACAATTAATGGAAGCATCCAGGCTAATAGATGTAGGTTGATGTGATTAGTTCTGTGCTGTATATTAAGAAGTTGTTCAGAGTCAGTTCAGAATTTCCAAGTTTGACTGAATTATTTTTTCCCCTTCCGTCTCCACCCCTCTTCCCCAGTAGTACTACATTTCCATTAATGGTCATACAGCTGTCAGGTCAAAAGTAAAAGCACAGCTGACTTAATGGAAAAGTGTTGTAGGGAGGGAAATGAGAAGAAAGGAAGGGAAGGATGTCTGCATGCCATACTAGTGCTGCTGGTTTATTTTTTTCCTAAATTGCTGCCTTTTACAAATCAGCAAAGTATAGTTGATGCATCTTCCACTGTATTATTGTGTAGCCTATGAAATGCTAAACTGGTCAATTTTATTTCCTGACAGACTGTTGCATGAAAGAATGCAGAGACTGAAGGAGCAGATAATCAGTCTTTCCAGAAAAAAAGCGTTCAGGCCTCCTGTCCCTACCTATGACTGTCTGTACCAGCAAGTTCACCAGTATATCAACAGTATTGCCCAGGTTTCTTCAGTCCAAGATCTTCTAGCTCACCTTCTGCAGTTCCTCCGTGGGGAAAGACCTGAGTCCATCCAGGCAATACAAAAGCTGTTAGATAAAGAAGCGTCTTGGCAAAAGTCACACCACCAGTTTAGGAGACTCCTAGCGGAAGAATACGCTGTGTTCCCTGATGTCATCATTCCACTGCAGTCTGCCATCTTACAGTTGCAACACGGCATGAGACTAGTGGCCTTTGAAACTTATGCAATGCTCAACAGTTTTGTGTGTCGCGCTGATCTTGCCAACCTCCTCACTTCTTTGTTGGTGTTTCCATCTGTTAGTGCCACCTTCCCCACTTACTTTGCTCATGCAGAAACTTTATGTTCAGTGAATTCAGTCGAGGTCCTTAATGGACTTAAGTTTTCTCTGAAGCAGCCTGAAGGAGAGTCGGAGGGAATGCAGAAGCCTTGCCCGACTCTGGAACAGCTGCTGGTGAATGCTTTGCTACGTCTTCGGTGCCATGTCCTGTCGAAAGGAGAGATGGACCAGAAATCTCTACAACTTTTTAGGCATCTGTGCCAGGTAACATCTGAAGTGTAATGGCCAGGAAGTAGAGTAGCATTCTGAGGGAACTAGAACTTGGAGCAGGATCCTGCATTGTGTGCAGTTGCCAATGCTCTTTCCCTGTCAGTTTGCTGAAGAGGCAACCTAATCCTTGTTCAAGTTAAATGGCTTCAATTCTTTGTTTTATACCATTGCAGACCTGACAACAGGGATTAAAAAGGAGGAAAAAAAAGATTCCCTCACAGCAGTGAGGTATGATATGATCTTAAGTGTGTAATCTTTAATTTGTGTAAAGTGTGCTGCTTTATGATTCCTCAGGCAATTATAAATGAATGGGATGAACAGGAACGGCGTGCTCAAGAGCAGGAGGCAATGGAAAACTGTCCCTACAGATACAGGAGTAAAAGCCATGGAAAAGGACAGAGTGAAGAAGAGGAAGAAAAAGAATTCAGGAGGAGATTTCCTCTTCATGGAAAGGTAACAATAGGACTCTGCAAAGAAACATAAAGATTATGCGTATAATATTTTCTTAGAGTAAGCTTTATGCATAAAATGTAATGATTTATTTATTTCAGCAAAAAAAGAAAACATAGGGTTCATCTTCAAATAAAAGGGTGTTAGCCATGTATTGGAACAGTAGTTTCTTCTTGTGGCCTTTCCCTTCTGTCTGTAGAAGGCTTTGGATATAATTCCTTGTTTTAAAATCTGCCGTGCTTCTCTTGAGCAACCCTAGGATATGTAACTGAATGATGGCAATGTTAATTCTTTGCTGTAGAATTTTGCCGTCAATTCATTTAGCAAGTGAGGTTTGCTGAGGTTGTATGAGCTGTGAGGGACAGGATCTGCCCCTCTACTCAGCTCTGGTGAGGCTGCACCTGGAGTATTGGGTGCAGTTCTGGGCTCCCCAGTACAAGAGGGACCTGGAGCTTTTAGAAAGGGTCCAGGGTAGAGCGACAAAGGTGATTGAGGGACTGGAGCATCTATCTTGTGAGGAAAGACTAAGTGAGCTGGACCTGTTTAATCTGGAGAAGACTGAGGGGGAACCTGATCAACACGTATAAGTACCTGAGGGGAGGATGCAGGGAGGATGGGACCAAACTCTTCTCCATGGTGGCTAGTGACAGAACAAGGGGTAATGGGTACAAATTAAAACACAGGAAGTTCTACCTCCATGTGAGGAAGAATTTCTTTCCTGTGAGGGTGACAGAGCCCTGGAACAGGCTGCCCAGAAGAGGCTGTGGAGTCTCCTTCTCTGGAGATCTTCCAAACCCGCCTGGATGCCACCCTGTGCCACGTGCTCTGGGTGCCCCTGATGGAGCAGGGGGGTTGGACTAGATGATCTCTAGAGGTCCCTTCCAACCTCAAGCATTCTGTGATTCTGTGATCTGTAAAGAATGCTACTCTCCTTAATGGAATGAACAGCTGAAGATATCAGGGTTTCTTTTTTATCCGGCCTATGTTAATACATATTTTATGCAAATATTGGTATGCAGTACAGAAATCCATGGGGCACTTCTACAGATCCATGTGTTGTGGGGAGGTGTTCTGTATCAGATTGACAACCAAACCGGGAGGTAGGTAGCAGCAGCAGCAATTCCCAATCATTAGCACACTGCCTCAATACCTACCTCCTCCCCAAGTGTCCCACAACCAAAAGGCATTAAAGGGAGGAGTTATAACTGTTGTTTATAATGTGTTTTGTAGGACTTTGAAGATATCACAGCTCAGCCAAGTCTAGAGGAAGAAATGGAAACTGTAGATGATGTGGAAGACCAGATGGAAGTTGATAGAGCTCTTCTATCCAAGAGCTCCATGCAGACAGTAATAATGGTTCATCAACAGTTGTGCTTGAACTTTGCACGATCCCTGTGGTATCAGCAGTGTCTGCCTTCCCACCAAGCCAAACACTACCTGAATACGTTTCTTTCCTGCTATCAGACTGGTGCCTGCCTGGTGTCGCACTTCTATCCTTTGATTGGTAAGGTTGCTGACATTCCAGATGTTTGGTTCTAGCTCTGTGGTGATCAGTTCCAAATTAATTGTACTGCAAGTCGTTAAATATTTACATGTTATGGAAGAAATTTACAAAAACACTGCTTGCTTTTTCCAAAGAACTTGTTCTGTGTTCAGAATTCTCTCCCAATGTTTCAGTCTTTTAAGAGTTGTTTTATTTTCATATGGCTCATTTACTCTTAAACTGTTGGTTAACTAAGTCTACTCCTTCACTCAAAATTTGGGCATTTTCATCTATATAATCTTGTTGGGGACTATAGATTTGCAGAAATTTCCCAGAAATAAAATTTTCAATTCAATTAGGTTCATAAAGAAATTAATTTTAATAGAGCTTCTGTTTTTTAATAATATCCACTTTTGTTTTTACATCAAAACATTGACCCATTTGGTGTGAAAACCACAGTGTCAGAATTAATATTTTCCATCATTTCTCAGAGCAGAATAGTATTCATTTCTAATCTAGTAAGTCTGTATGTGGGCAGTTAAGAAGGATTGTGCAATGCACCAGGCCTACTGTTTCTACAATAGCTCTGTGTGTGTGTGTGTGTGTCTCCATTGTGTAATTTTTTTTTTAATTGGACTACTTTTTCACAGAACCTTAGCAATATTTTGGTGGTAAATCTACTTGATGTGAATTTATGAACAGAGGAATAACAGTTGGATCCTGTACCAACTTTTTGTACAAAAAATAAAATACAGGAAGTAAATTTTAAGCATGGCTGTTCTATACTTCTTGCTTCTATCTCATTGCTTGTGTGGCATATTCTTATATCTTCATAATGCATACCATGATAAAGTTTGGGATAATACTAATAGGATACAGAAAAAAAAAAAAAACCAACTTTTTCCTAACTGAAGAAAGAATGAATAGCATGTCTGTCATTTTTGGCTTCTTAGGTGCTGAACTGAACGATAATCTTCTGGGAAGCCAACTTCTAGTTAGCACCCTCCTTCAAAATACCTTTTTTGAGGAACTGGCTTCAGATTTGGTGCTACAGCAAGATGGCCCATATGATTTTTACCAGCACCCTAATATTGAGCAAGTCCGACAGTGCCAACCTGTACTTGATAATTTTGCTAAAGAAGTGAACAGGTTACTGCAGGAATGGCCTGAGCATCCAGTACTTCTGCAGGTAAAAGCATTTCAATAAATGTTTTGGAAAAAAGAAACAGTAGAAGTTATGTGCATGAAAGTATTTGAGAGTTGTGTGTGTAAATATAAATACATACACACAAGCACACATACGTACATTTACTCACAGAGACAAAGCTGTGTATTAATTACCGAGATAGTTTGATGTGATGGCTGTTTCTTCAAATGTGCTAGTTATTTTCAGCTATTTCGTTCATTCATGAAATGCTAAATGTTTTTGTTGCCCACTCTGGTCTTACTGCTTTTGTCAATCTGCCATTCCTTACTGTGTGCACGATGGTTTTTTGTTTGTCTGTTTTTCCTCCAAAATACCATGTTTTTTATGTTGTAGTTGATTTTCTTTAATGCTGCTTTAAAAGTGGACATCCTTGGTCCATCCTTAACTGGATCCTCATTCTGTTGTATTTCTTAGACTAGTGTGTAAACCCAGAATCAGCTGGAACTCAGCATTTAGTTGTTTGTGCTCTTTGATCCAGAGCTCTGACCTTTTCTCTTGCAGAGGTAGGTTATACTAATCTAAATAAACTTAACTTTTGCATTTTAATTTTTCATTCTGTAGCTGCTAGTTGTGATGGACAGAATCCGGAGTTTTCCACTCTCTAGTCCTCTCTCAAAGTTCCTGAATGGCTTAGAAATTCTTCTTGCAAAGGCACAGGTATGAAGAGTGCGAAGGGAAACTTAGTTTCTCTTCTATGCTTCCTTACTTGTATTGGCACTGTAATTAAAAACAACTGAAAGTTTTCACAAAAAAAAGAGCTTGCATGTAAATTTAAGTAATAGGAAAATGCTCCAGAGATCTAAATGAGTCTTGACATGCAAAGATTAGATTTCTTATAAATATGTGAGGTGTTGTTTTTTGTTTTGTTTTGTTTTTTCCCTCTCCAGGACTGGGAGGAAAATGCTAGTCGAGCTTTGTCCTTGAGGAAACATCTTGATTTGGTTACACAGCTGATTATCCAGTGGCGTAAACTGGAGCTGAAGTAAGAACTTCCCTACAATATCTAAGAAAGACCAGTAGGGTTATGTTTTCATACAGAGATGCATTCCAATGCTTTATTTTCCTATATTACCTTAATCTTCCATTATGTGGAAAACATTCCTAGTGTGCAGATGACTAAATGAATACCTGTGTTAGCTCAGAAAGTGCATGTCCATTTACTATTGTTTTCCCTAGTGAACATATGTGCGTGACTTAGAAAGATTAGAGAAAAGCAGATGTGTGTATTGCTTTATCCTCATGTTTTCCCAGCCTTTTCCTGTTTTCATCTTGGGGTTTTTGAGCCAGTTTATCTATTTAATAACCCCTATTACATTTCCCTTTGGAATGGTTGCCCAGCCTCCTGCTATAAGACCATGTAGAATTTTCATATCCACAATATACTTTCATCAGGAATTCCACAGGTCTCCTTCACATGCTGTGGAAGGAGAACCTTACATTTTGTGGACTTTCTTTGCTTACTTTAAGCCTGTTTTGTTTGACAGTCCCTAGTTTGTGTATTCCTGTATATACAATGGTGGGAGGCAGTGATCTTAAATAGTTAGTTGAGTATCTTAAGCATATATATATATATATATATATATATATATATATGGTTTCAAATTTACCTTCAGTTTAGTAGAACTTAAAATAAAGTTACTGTTGTTTTTGGGTCCAAGCTGCTAACATTTTGATTTCTGTTGCTGTATCTGTTTGTATCCTCCTTGCTTCCAGTTGCTGGTCAGTCAGTCTGGACAATATTACGAAGCAGCATGTAGAGAAATCCACAAAGCACTGGTTCTCAATCTATCAGATGATTGAAAAGTGTGTACAAGAACAAACAGAAGGAAATGAAGAAGGTAAGTACTGTCCTTCTATAATTATGTGGTACAGTTTGAACAATTTATAAGATGCATAATTAAGTGCTTAAAAGTGCTGCAATTAAAGGATGTAGCTCTTGTCCCCTTTGTGAAAACCCTACAGTAAATTCCATGATAGTATAAGATCTTCTAGACAGTATGTACTTTAATTGGTGTTTATTTCTGAAACCATACTTCTCTCAGAGGGCTAACATTATAGATAATGTAAAGAAAGGAAGGTGCCTGTAGGAGGTACATGAAAGGAAGAGGTCACTGTGCCTCTTGCAAATAGATACATATTTTAGAATGAGATTTGAGAGGGAAGAAGCCTCTGTCTGCAGCTTCTACCAGATTCTTCCTTGATGATTATAAGGAATTAAGCAATTGGCAGTGACTAATTTGTGCTTGTTATTGCTGCGAAAGGCAATCATTCATAGAAAATAGCAAATGTTCTTTACTAGTGGATGCACTGTCAGACTGTGCTGGGCTTAGTATGTTGTTTCCTCTGTCTACTTCTTACTTTAATATTAGAATACACACACTTTTTTTCTCCCCTCCCAATTTCTTCTTTGTATAGGATGTTTCCCAGTTTCTTTTGAACCTTGCCTAATAGAGACCTGGTGTTGAGATGGAAGTTACAAAGGTTATAACAGTTAACATTTTTCATGTGCACTTTTTTTTTTCCCTCCTCCCCTCTTTCCTCTTAATTTTTTTGGGGAAATGATCAGAAACTAAGCAGATGAGTCTCAAAGTGCTGATCAGCACGCTGCAAGCCTTCATCGAGGGATCTACGCTGGGAGAGTTTAACACACGGCTTCAGGCTCTACTAGTTTTCCACTGCCATGTCCTACTGATGCCGCAGGTGGCAGGAAAGGGTAAGTTGTTACTGTTGCATGTTAAGTCTTCTTTACAGGACATTCCAGCCTTTAGATGCACATCATGGATGGTTCTTAGGAGCTCTCAAAGCTTATACTGCTGCTTTCACTGTTTCCTTCAGAATTCTGTTGGCTCGTTTGTCCCATCCCTTGATACAAGTAGGCTTTATGATTAAAAGGAGATTGTTTGTGTTTCTGTTGCTGATACTGAAGAATATCCTATTTTGAAAGAAGCTTGTTATTGTCTGTCCCTTCCAGATGTCCTGTGCAGCATCCTGTGGAATCTGCATAATTATTATAAGCAGTTTTCAGAATGTGTTGAGACCAGAATTGCAGAACTGCGACTTCCTATAGAAAAGGAACTTAAGGTAAAAGAAAACTTAAGTCAGACAGCTTATTGAGGTGATCCAATGAACAGTGGAGCAGTTAGTGTTTGAGTTTGTAGGTATCTTGAAATCCTTGTGGTACTCTACTTTTTTCTTGACAAAGGAATGAATAAGGTTGGGTAAAAGTTCCTCCCCATTCAGTCAAGGAGGTTACTACCATATTGTGAAGCTTGTTTGGATTTCACAATATTTGGCTCTGCAGAGGCCTAAGCACAAACATTTCAACACATGCTAACACGATATTAATAGAAGATGGTGACTTATGCATGTAATTATTTTCTCTAACTAAATTGAAGGTTTTATATTTTAAGACAGTCAGATTCTTATAAATCATTAACTTTAAAGCTGATATTTTATATGCAAATCCCTTATTGGGTTTTTGTAAGTGATCCTATTGATTATTTGTTTCGTTAATAGGAATTTGTGAAAATTTCGAAGTGGAATGATGTCAGTTTCTGGGCCATTAAACAATCTGTTGAAAAAACGCACAGGTAACTAAAAGCTTGGGAGTAAAATACCATTTGAGGACTAATAAATGCCATATTTGTACATGCAATTAATTTTCTATCTTTGGGGTAGATATTCTCTATATGAGGTTAAATTTAAAATGCTAGAATATTTCTTACACCTGTCACTTTGAGCATTTGGGAGACTTCGAATATTAGAATACGTTATAGCTGTTCTGCTTTTCTTTGGTAACTAGGACCCTTTTTAAATTCATGAAGAAGTTTCAAGTTGTTCTCAATGAGCCATGTCAGCCTGCCTTGGTGGAAGGTGATAAAGAAGGGCAGCTGGACTGCTTGCAAAAGCAGCGAGAAACTGAGAACATAGAGACCAGAGTTCAGAGGCTGAACACCGCCATAAGAAAAGCTCTGTGTGCTAGAACAGATGCTGATAAGGTGAGTTTATTCTTTATATGTAGAAAGGATGTTTTCTCTATTCTCATGAATATGTTGCTTTTCACTGATTTATTCAGATAAAAATATATATAATGATATAATGATAGTCTTAAGCATCTGTGACTTCAGCTGCAGATTCTTTTAAACAGGGACTCAGACAAACAATCATATATCTGTAATATTTGTGCATATGTAAGCATTGATAAAATATAAAATATTTTCAGCTTGAATTCTGTGAGAGGAATACACTGATTTGTCGTACTCTTGTTGTGGGCTGAAAGCATATGTAGGAATATGTGCTTTATTAGCTGGTATGTGATAAATCCTACTGCACACTTATAGAGGTACTGCTTGATGTGTTTATAATACAGTTGTCCAGCTCATAGAGGAAGGTAGTTAATTTTACTCCTAAAATAGTTTCATTTCACACCCATCAGCCTTTGTTAATGAGACGTGAGAAGTCAGCTGGAACTCCTCAGGGTTTTTTTGGAGATGAGATCCTCAGTTACTCCTATCTGGAAGTTTCTAGGGTTTTGCTCTCTTTTACCCTATGAGGAGGATGGTTGGTTTTGCTCTTGGCCCTGACAGTTATGAGAGCAGAGTAAGGAGGTGGAAATCTGGCAATTATCTCTCCTCCTGCCCCCAAACCTGTAACTGATTATTAAGATGCTTTAATTGATCCCTTGACCTTGAGTTGAACAGTCCCTGCTGAATAATTTCACACACATGCGCCAGAAGATCATTCATGTCATTTGATCCTTTCTATTTGCATACCTCTTTCAGTGTTCTTGAGCAGGGCGATTAAATTTATGTCTAATAAGGTGTTAGTGGTGTTCTTACCTTACACTGTGAGAGCATTAATCTTTTGAGTTGGTGTGACTATCTCTGGACAAGTAAGGTCTAAGGAGCTGATGTGAAGCAGCAGTGAAAGAGGTCATGGCAAACCATGAAGATAGTATGATCCTAGCATCTTCTACTTATCTGTCTGCTTTCAGAATTAATGTATACCTGGTAAGCATACACCGATTTTCTTGAAGTGTTGGTCCTGAACTGTGCTGAGGTTTTGGGTTTCAGCTGAATGCAGAATATTGCTCTTGTTTTTAAAGCAAATTACTGTTGTCTTGATTGAGGCTGCCCTCTCTGTGCATCATGCATGTATGCGTATATAATGAGACTGCTTCTTTTTTTTCTCAGAGGGGACTCCCAGAGGAGTGTCAGGATGGGATTATATTTCATGCAGAATCTCTTCAGTATCGTCTGCCTAAACTTACCAAAAAAATGAAGAAAATGTGTATGACAGTTATGGAAAATAATTCATTTTCAAATTTGCTGGAAAGTCTCGACCAATTCACAGGTTGAGTATCCTTGTGATTTTTATGCCATAATTGACCTCTGTATTGTGAAATGGAACAGAGAAGGAAGAAGTTTCTATATAGATATATAGATCCCTTCACAGACCACCTTTTCATGGCTGGTGTGTGTGTGCTGCAGCTTCACATCACTTATCTTTTCTTCTATACAGGTGATGTCATTGACTCTGTAGTTGAGCTGCAGAATTTAACATTTAATCAGGCAGCAGATAAAGAGAAGCAGAAGTCAGAGGCCAAGCATATCCAGATGCAGAAGCAACGGGCTTTGTCAGAGCTTTTTAAAAGCCTTGCTAAAACAGGTTTGTACTTAGTTTAAAAATACAGAGATCTTAAGCATTGTATGTTTTTTTTCTAATACATATAAATCTACCATAATATTAATTCTGTTCTTGAAGTCACTGATTCATCAATACCTAGTGCTACTTGAGTCTCTATTTCCTTTTTCCCATTGACTGGGAGGCCTAACATGGTTCCCCTTTATACTTTCTCTTCCTCTCCACTACTTTGTATGTAAAACAGTTGCTTTTGTGAAGCAGCAGTCTATAATATCTCTCATCAGAAGTCACTGTGCATCTCTTGGAAGCAAGAGGGAAGCTGATTGTCTTGTACCCATTTTTCCAGTCCAGCACTGACAACAAATCTGCTCCCTTGTGTGAGGGTCCATCTCTCCGTCATCAGACTGGCAGAGGTCACATTGGTAAAGACACTGTTGAACCTTAGAGGCAGAGGCCTCTTGAGGGGAGTTGTTGGAGGCACACTGGTCAGCAGTCCAGGCTCCCTTGCTAGTTCTAAAATGAAGGCTTCAGCCAAGCTCTTAGCTTTCGTTTCCTTTCTTGTTGTGTTAAATTACTCAGCAACTGTTCAGTCACTGAAGAGTTCAGAACCCAAAAAAAGAAATGCAGTCTCGATGTGTGTGAGCTGCCTGGCAGCTCTGCCAAGTCATAGCCAGAAGCAGAAACTAAACATAACCCTGCCAAATTTTATGTATTTATTTAATCTCTCATTTTGATACTTCTCTTTGAAGCTACAGCTTCTGGCCTTGAGTTGAAAAGCTCAAAAAATGAAAGAAAAAATGTTGTTTAAATTGCCTTTTTCTCTCCCATGGTAGCAGAAGGAGGTTGAAAACTTAAGGGTTCCAATAAGGTATGATCTTAATAACAAAATAACTCGAATGGGTTGTGTCGTGGCACTTGAGAAATAATTAAAATAATTCCAGTTGCTTTGTGGGAGAGTTTTAAATTGTCATTTTAACTACTGTATATAGTTTGTATTACCAAACCAGTTGATATGTGCACTAAGTAAATAGTTTCTGGAGTACTGAGGTTTTACTTTAAACAGCATGCATGGATGAGTGTGAGATGTTTTCAGTACTGCACTTTTCCTGTGCATGAGAGTGGTTGTTTTTTTATATCCACTGCTAAGAAATGATGTCTGACAAGGTTTTCTACCCTGTGAAGTTCATGCTGGAGGAAGGATATATTGCAATGATTTAAGTAGACATTGGTCTTGAATTCTTTATTAGGCTCTACCTTTGATTTCAAGTGAGTTTGGAGTTTGTTTTTCTGCTGCTGTCTTTTATTGCTATATGTCTGTGTTTATTTTTCTTATTTCAGTTGTGTGTTATATGTTTCTCCATTAGGAAAATATAAAATGTGATTGTAAAAATCAAGAACACTGTCAGCTTTCATACCTTTATGCCAGTTATTCATGTCATTTTTTAGTACAAAAGAATAAGGGTATGAAGAGATGTGCATTCAAATGTCATTCCAGGTTTGTCATACCGGAAAGGTTTGTCTTGGTCCCGTTCAAAGGGTTATCATGAAATACTCTGCCTGCTTCCACTGGACTTGCATAATGCATTATCCGTAGTGAATTGTACACAGGCGGTGGATGCCACGTATGTACACAGCATTTCTAACCTTTCTATTGTAGAAAGTGCAGCTATCATTTACAGAATTAATTGCATGTGGTTTTAGACCACTTCTGGATTTTAAGTTGTTTAGTTAGGATTTTAAAGATGTCTGTAAAGTGGTGGGGGGGTTTGTTTTGTTTTGCTTGCTCTTTTACTAGAGTTTGGTGGTTTCAGGGAGGGCTTCGTGTTTGTGGGGTTTGTAGGTTTGTTTTGTTTAATTTTTTGTGATTCTCACTTTGGAAGCCTCCTATATACTGTATTTGCACACATAGCTGATTAATATCTATTATAAAGATTGGAGGGGGTTTGTTTTTCTTTTGTTTGTTTTCTTTTAATTACACTTTTGGCAACTCTAGAGAACCCCCAACTCTGAGCTTTGTCATTATATTGGAAAAAAAAAAAAAGATGAAATTTATGTAAACTGCAGCTCCTCTGTAATGAGGTTAACAGTCTACCTTCTCTCTTCATCATTGCCTAATGGAATGTGTTAGGAGAACATGCATAGTAGACTTTCTACTGGGTATTTATAGAATACTCTGCATATGAAAAGGTGTTTTTTCAAAAGTTCCTGTAGTGTTTTTCAGGCAGTAGTTCATCTTACATCATGAAGACATGCTGATTACTGACCTTTTCGGATGTAGGGATTTAGCTTGTCTCTTCATGAAGTCCAAAACAAAGGCTTCCCCCTCAGACTGGATTTAGCTGCATGAAATTTTACTATATAAGTGCCAAATTGTAACATATTTGGTATTGCTACTACTATAAGTTTCCATAGGATTTACTTAGAGAGAAAACTGTTTTCTTATGTCTAGTTGTCTAGTACTCTAGGGAAAATGAAGAATTACAAGACCATTTGTATTTGCAATGAAAAATAAAAATAAATACCAATTTTCTCAGAGGTTGAAGAGCTAGCCTGGTGTTTCCAGTGTTTTGAGATACTGAAGCTATGTACCTTTCTAATATCAAACTTTACCAGGTTGCTAACAGAGATCTCCTGTGCCTGGGAGGGATGCCAGAAGTACTTCTATCGGTCGCTCGCACGCCACTCTAGGCTACAGACAGCACTGCTAGCACCTGCCAAGGTAAAACATCAAGCTCAAGCCAGACACCCTACTTGCATTATCTTTATCACTTTAAATTGGGGTTTTCCAGCAGTAAAAGGGTAGCATAAGAACACTATTTTTTGTAGTGTAATACAAAATATCTTGGGGCTAACTCTTTAAGTGCAACAATTAAAAACCTGTCATTTTAGCATTTTAATTTAGAGAGCTAAATTATTTGTGCAGTGACTAGTGTCTTCCATCTCAACAGATCACAAATTAACTGCTTTATTTTGTGTGTGAAAGAAACCCATAAAATGTTGATTTGATGAATGTTAGGCTAGCAAAATCTGTATTAGTTCCAACTCATGAAAAATCCTTTGAGAGTTACAATGGAACATAGCTAGAGCCAAAGGTCAACAGGGAAAAAAAAAAAGGTAATTTCATACTTGGCCTAAAATCAGTAGGAGTGACAGATGAGTTCTGATGAATCAGGGTTACTTTTTCAGTACTGCTTTACAGAGCCCTGGGACAGGCTGCCCGGAGAGGTTGTGGACTCTCCTTTTCTGGAGACTTTCCAAACCTGCCTGGATGCCACCCTGTGCCACGTGCTCTGGGTGTCCCTGCTGGAGCAGGGTTGGACTAGATGATTTCTAGAGGTCTCTTCCAACCTTAACCGTTCTGTGACTCTGTGATACTGCAGAAAAACAAGGATCTCTTCCAGATGATCTTCCTCTCACCACACTTTTTCCTCCCCCCACCCCCATCCCCCCAGTGATCCTAACAGATGTCACAGCTGACAGCAGAGTAAGTGATTGGTGCAGATATGGTCAGTTTTGTTAACTGCTGTGAATGTGTTCAAAGTTTTTGTTCAGGATCCTTTCAACACAGACATGAAACTAATTGTTGATATATCTAGGAAAAAGAATTGTGGAAGGGATTTTTAGCAGTCATGATATGTATGAAAACTTAAGCTAACATGTCCTCTTTGGCTATTAATTATAATTTTGTAAGAAAGTTTTACTTTCTGTGAATTTAGTTCCAAGAAATATTGCTGCATTGAGGTGCAATTTAGTATGATTGTGACAGAAGCTGCTTGAAAATCAAATCTGTGTGCAATTTATTTGAAAGAGGATTCAGAGAAATGAAGGCAGTGGAAATTACAACTGTACTTTTTGTCTATGTTTTTAAGACTTGCTCAGTTAAACCATGACCTTCCAGTCTGCTTGGTGAAATAAAATAGAGCCATAAAGAACACTGATGTCACTTGGTTTATTCCATTTAACTATTCCCTTCCTTTGCTCCAATTTGTGTTTTTCAGGACCTTGGCCTAGGTAGCATTGAACGCTGCAAGGGATTCACTGCACACCTCATGAAGATGCTCGCCAGGCAGAGACAATCTCTTACTAATTTGACAGAGCAGTGGGTCATACTAAGGTATCGGTGGCTTTCATTAATACACTCTTATTCTGAATGTTGGAAAGGAGTTTGGCAGTAAGCAGTTCTGTTTAAGAAAAGTGTAAAATGATAAAGTAGAAAAAATCAAATCCCATCTCCTCAATAGAAAAGGAGGAAAAAAAAACTATTTTTATATATCATCTATCATTGCAGCCAGCATTCTGGAATCAAAATAATGGGAGAAAAATGGTATGTGTGAAGACCATGCAAATAATTACTGTAATTAATTACATTTTGAAGTCCTTAGACTGTCAGGTTTGTCCCATTTGGGTTATATAAATCAATTTTGACTTTGAAGTTTGATTTGGTTTGGAGCAAATAGGTGACCTGGTTGACACTTTAAGTCCAAATAAGAAACCTCGGCATATTATGAAGAAAAACTCTGAACAGTTTTTTGTTGTTGTTGTTGTTTTGCTTTGCTTGTTTGTTTTGTTCCTAATGTAGAGGTACATTATGCTTATATTGAAAAGGAAAAGTCTATAATAAATATTTGTACTTGATGTGATACTTCATCTGTTGCTCATCTGTTTCAACTCCATGGTTCTGCTGAATAACTGTGCTTCTTGCGGAAGTAAAACATAAAGCTTAGTGAAGTTGCCAGGGACTGTTCCTTTCATACAGTATTTGATCTCAATCGGAGAATCATGGTGCAAAGTTTATTTTAGAACAGGAAGCTTATATTGTAATAGGAATGTTTAAAAAAAAAGTATGCTTGCAGGAATATTAAAAGTTATTAAGCCATTTAGTTGCATTGTTTTGACTTTTATTGCTCATCAGATTGCTCATTAGAAGTTTGAGCTTCTAAAAGAGGAGTATAATGTAAATCTCAGTTGGGTTTATGTAACTCGTTTCCTCCTTTGTTTCTAACCAGGAACCTCCTGAGTTGCATAGAAGAGATAGATTCCAGGTTGGCTGCTGACAGAGAATACAGTGTAGCATTTCCTCCGCAGGACAATTTTCAGCAGTGGACTGACAGACTGCAGCAACTTTCCATGCAGTGTGTGGTGGTGCTGGAAGAGCTCTCTTGGTTTATACAGTGCTGCCCAAAGGAACAGTCAGTGAAATATAGTGATACTGAAAGGACAGATGGCAAAACAGACGTTCTTCAGAGTACAGTACCTGAGCAGACTTTGGGAAGTGTTTTTATGGGAATACCTGACCGAATTGCCTCAGAGTTAAAATATCCTTCTCCAGTAACAGCAGAGCGACTGCCTCCTGGATGCAGGATGCAACGTAAGGATCAGTTATGGCTGCAGCTAGCTGCAAAATTGACTGAGATGCTGGCAAATGTGAAGGCAATAAAAGCAGATGTGGACAAAATAAGACAGCAGTCACTTGAGACCTTATTTTATTCCTGGTAAGTTCTGTCCATGTGTAAAACTGAACTTTTTACACTGTACGTTCATTTAAGATGTGTAAAATCATCTTGAAAATGTTCACCTACATGTATCAAAGATGCTACTCAGATGCTCTTGAAACTTGTTTCTTTTTTTTTTTTTTTTTTCAAAACAGTCTGGCTTTTCAAATGAATGCATTTCTCCAAGCCCCTGACAAGTCAGACAAAAATTGGTCCATCTTTCAGTTTTTGTTTTGTTCTCCTAGAATTTTATCCCTGTAGCTCCTTATTTATTAGATAAAGATGAGAACTTCAAGTGTAAAAACCCTATTTTTTTAAAGGCTAGGAACTTGTAAAGACCAAAAAGTACACACACTTTTTACTATAGCATTCGCACCGTTTGACTGAAAATGACACTTGTGCTTAATGTCAAGTTTTTATTTGATAAATTTCAGATGAAGATATTAAGTTGAGGTGTATTTTCTTGTCTTGGTATCATGGTATTTCTTTTTACAGGAGAGATTTTGAGGTCTGTACATCAGCTTTGAGATGTTTGCTGGAAGTCTCAACTCAGTTACAGGGCATAGAGTCTCTATTTCTTCCAAATGGGGAAGGCAAGCAAGCTGCAAATCAGATGGCACTAATCAAGAGCCTAAGGTATATCCAAGAGGAGGTTAATAAAACATCTACAGACTTCGAAGCCTGGAGAACACAGCTTCTTAGTTCCATGTCAGATGGTAGTGGTAAGGACAATTCTTCTCCTCCAATTCTGCATTTTAAATAAGAACAAAGAATTCATTAACTTGGTCAGTACAGAAGATCTGCTCCATATTACATCTGATGTCCAAAACCACTTGAGATGAAATATAGACTTGCCAAGTTTAGTCTATACTTAAGTTGTGCCATAATATTTTTTTCCTTTAGTCGCTGTTCATGACAGATCTTAGACTGTAGTTGTAGATCAGAATTAGCAAGGGTGCTTTTAGTAGAACTATGTAGCAGAGATTATCCACAGTATTGTGGATATTTTCTCTCAGTGAGTACTAATGAGTGCTAATGCTGGGGAAAATACTTAAAAGTTCAGTATTGATAAGTACCGTCATGAGCATTTTTACAAGTTTATTCCTATTGCGGGAAAAATGAGCATACTTAGCTAAAATTTTAGCTAAGATTCTCTTATCACTGCTGTTTAAATTCAGGCTAAATAATTCTGTTCAGAATCTCTCCAGGCTCTGTGTCATGCCCCATTCAATTCCAGAACATTAAACTCTGATAGAATAACTAAATCATAGTATGGTTATTTCAGGAGCAAATTTGAAAGCTGTATGTGAGGATTCTTCATGTTTAATGAAACTTTTTGAATTTCTTAATATGTATCATGTGTCCCTGAAAGCAGTGTTGTTCATCATTTAAGAACACTTAAGAGATTAGTCTATTTAGCATGTAAAGTGATGTTGGTTGCGAAAGGGAAAGATAGCGACCTATAATTTAATGTGTTTCTAAGTAAAACTGTTTGTGTTGTGGTTCGAAAGGGAATCAAGAGTCAGATGAAGAGTTTGTGGAGCACTTCTCAGCACAAGCTGAAACCATTATCCATGCTGTGCTGTATGCCATCCAGTGCTTGGTAGAAAGAAAACAAGAGGCTGGAAAAGGTGAAGAAAAATCTCCAGAGGAAAATGGTAAGTCTGTGAGTTTAATCAAGGGGAAATGAGAATTTAAACTTCCCCCCCCCTAAAGCCCCCTGTATGATGTAGGGGGAATACCACTGCTCAGGAAGATTGTCGTTTTGATAGGAGCATCCTATCTGTAAACAGTTAGGATGGAAATCTATAGATTTCTTGCTTAACTTCTTAGAACATCTAATTTGATTCCTGTATTTTTTTGTTTTTCTATGTTGTAATAGATGATGATGCAACCTCATCTGAAAGCATTAAAGAAGGGCACTTAACTAAGCTTTTGGATGAAGATCTCTCTGCTGATTTGGATGCTTTGCATGTGCAGAAAATAATTTCAGCTGTTTCAGAACTCTTGGAGAATCTGAAATCTTACAGGGAAGATTACACCTCAGACAAACAGAAGGTAAAATTGCCCTCCCTAAAAGTTTTTGACTTTGGAGTCTCAAATACTTTAACTGTGAACCTCAGTAGTTAAACATGCAGTGCTTTTCCTGCCTGAAAAAAAATTGTTGCCAAATGTAGAATCTATTCTTAAATGAAAATAAATATACCTTTAGAAAGAGGGGAAAGGTTTTGTTTTTGTGAAATGGGAAAGCTAGAAAAGATCTTTGGGAACTTTAGAAATGATAACTAAATGTGCCATTTATTTCTGTTCTGAGCAATTGTTTTCAGTCTCTGTTATCACCCTCTGACCTATCTCAGTATGTACATGATTGTTTGACAGTTTTTCTTCTGTTTTAACTGCAGCTCTTCAACCAGTGCTGTTACCTACTTGTGCGTCTAAAGCCCATGCTGTGCAAGTATTCAGACCTTATCCTCTTCTACCTCACAGTTTCACTGGCATCGCACAGGGGTACTGGAAAATTGCTCTCTGTTCTAACTAGTATATTTACCGAGCTTGCCCAAAAGGTAAGTTAACAGAAAATAACAGTGGGTAGAGAGTAACCATATATATACAATTTATTCCAAACTCTTAAGTAGAAACTAAGCTAAAAGATGTACTTGATCTACTACAGAGAACCCTGGTTAATAACTACTGGCATGTAAAAAATGTCTTTATCACTTCTTGGTTACCTCCTTCATTATCAGTAGCTCACATAGCTTGAAAGTGTGTTGTAGAAAATTGATGTGGGTACCAGTGCACAATATGACTGTTTTGAAACTTTTTTTTCCACTGTTCTTCAGAACTAACTCCTATCTAGGTAGCATTAAACCTTTGCAAAGTTCTGTCTTTCTAGTGAGAGATGTTACAGAAAAAAGCCCAGTGTTTTAAAACAGGGGAAGAGGATTTTTCACTGTAATAGCACCTTACAGAATGTTCTTGATCATCAAAAAGTATTTTTTTTTCCTGGCATTGATTTTTGAAAGCTTGTTTGCCTTTATAGGGGTTTTGTCTGCCAAAAGAATTACTCGAGGATGAAGCAGGAGAAGGAGCAACACAGTTTCATGATTACGAGGATGGTGGTATTGGAGATGGGGAAGGCAAGAAGGATGTGAGTGACAAAATAGAAAGTGAAGACCAGGTACGTTAAGAATATTTTGGTTTGATTCAAGTAAAACTCAGACTAAATAAAATATGTGCCAAGGGAATGCTGCTTATTGTTACGTAGAAATAATATTTTGATTATTGGCATTAATGATTTTATTCTGATGTTTGTAGCTGTAAGTGCAGTGTTTTTAGCTGTATTGGTGGAAACTATTATTTCTTACTAGAGCAACACCTTTAACTGCTCCACAGACAAAAGTAACTTAAGCCGCTTTTGTGTCAGTTTTGGAGATAAGTTTAGTCATTTAAAAGGATGAACACTATTTAAAAAAAAAGTCTGTTTTTAAGGAGGCACAGGTAAAGTAATGGAAAATATGAGGCTTTAGCTGGTTTAGCAGAGTTTGATTGGGAAAGACATGTGGGTAGAGAGCTCGTGTGCAGAAGCAGCGTAGTGGAGTTCAGAGGAGTTTGTCTAGACCTCGAGGACTAGGAAGCTGTAGCAGTGACAGTGCAGAGAAACCTGCAGTGACTTCCATGGACTTCCAAATTGAGAAAGCCAGTGGGAGGCCCAGGGTGATTGATCCTGCTCTGAACTGGCCTATAAGCGCTTGCTTCAGTTACTGGCACACACATTATGCTCTATTTTCATTGCTGGCATTTGCATACAGGAAATGAAGAGCTTTCTCTGAAATGGCCCGAAGACATCATTCAGATAACTTTTTCCAGAGGTTATAGTTGGGCTCTCAATTTGTATTTTTGAGGGATTCTGACTGATAGGACAGTTGCTACTCCTGAGAAGAGGCAATAGTATTTATTTCAGCTCACTTTTATGAAAACAAAGCTTTACTTAAATTTCAAATCCATGTTCTGAAAAGCAAGATAGATTGAATGTGTTCAGTTAAAGCAGCATGAAATTGCTTTCACTATCCACTCTGGATTGATTTTTTTTCTTTGCATCCAAGGTTATAAATACACTAGTGGTACTTTGTAACGTCTAGTTTTATCAACAATTCAGGTAGAAGACACCTATCAAAAGGGCAAAGAGAAGGAAAAAGAGGACCCAGATTCCAAACCAGATATTGAAGGGGAAGACAATGCAATTGAAATGTCAGAAGACTTTGAAGGGAAAATGCATGATGGAGAACAAGAGAAAAAAGGTTTGGCTCTTTTGCTAGGACTGACTTATAAGAAATATAATCAATCCAATCCTAAATTCATCTGCACAAGAAGAGAGATATTCCAAAACTAATAAATAGATAAGTGGAAGGGATCTTTTGTCTGAAAATGGAGGAGGGAGAAGGGTAAGGAATGGAGAGTTTGTATTCCCAGTTTGGAACCTGACATTTATTAGTTTGAGGGAAAGAGTGTTGTATATATCAGTATGTCATAATCAGGCTCATGTTTTTCTGAGTGCATGTGTGTATTTTCCTCCTTGTTCCTATTAACTCCATAGGATGATGAGTTTAATTTAAGATGTTAAGGAACAGGGTTGCCTGTTTCTTTCTGAAGTTAACCCAAAAAGAAAGCTTTATTTCTCCTGTACTGAGACATGTTCTGAGCTCTGGTGTTGTACACAGAAGATGATGAAAAATCAGATGAAGAGGAGGAGCTGGATAAGCAGATGGGAAACCTTGATAATGCTGAAACGGATGATAAACTGAATGAGAGGCTGTGGGGGGATGAAGATGAAGAGGATGATGATGATGATGCCAATAGTAAAACAGACGAAACTGGACCTGGAATGGATGAGGTAAGGAGGAGAGGAGTGGGAGAATGATATCCAAGGAAATGAACTCCAACTTGATATGACCCAGACCATGAGTCTGGGTGTAGGCGGTGGTTTGGACGGCTTGCTGGTTTTGAGAGGGAACTCTGTACTTTGTTACATATCTTGTCCCCTGCCTTGCCATTCTGTGAGACGATTTTGCTCAATACAATAGTCCAAACATGAAACAACTCTGTTTACCAGACCTGTTTTGATCATTGGGTCATCAGCTTGCAAAAGAGTTTAACATGGATTGGAGCCGGGACAGTATAAATATCAGCACAAGGAAAAGACGGGAGCAGGGAAACAAGAAAACATGAAGGGCACGTGTAGAGCAAGATTCCCTCCTTCCAGCAGCAGCGAGTCCTTGGACATCCTTTGACATCCCTTGGGCATCCCTTGAAGTCACTGCCTAGGAGGGATTAATCGCTGTCAGCTGCATTGCCCTAAGAGGGCACTGTCTTGAGTAGCAGGCTCTTAGTCTTGGAATGGGATAATTTTTGTATATCCTAAGTTATTTAGTTGTTTTTTTTTCTATAGGAGATGCTAACTCCTGATGCTATTAATGCTTTGAGAAGCATGTATGATATTTGAGTTTCTTTTGGATTTGTTGGTTTATAGGAAGATTCGGAGCTTGTTGCAAAAGATGATAATTTGGGTGCAGGAAGCAAGGATGATAAAAAACAGTTTCCTAAGGATGAAGAAAAAGAGAAACATACAGAGGACAGTGGAAACAAAGAGGAAATCCATGAGCAAATTGATGAGGTAAAAAGTTTTTGAATAAAGTATATTGCTTTTAAAACTTATCTTATTGCTCACCTCACGTCTTCCTGAGAATTCAAAGGAGTCTTTAATACCAAAGCATGTTCAGAAAAGTAAGTTAATTTCAGAGACAAAAGTTAACCATTTTGTGTCTAATATATTATAGATATCTTTATCTATAGATATCTTTCACCAATACAAAATTCAGAAATAATTTTTGTTTGCATTAGCCTAAACTAGTACTGGGTGCCAGAACAGGCTTTGCACTGAATCGATGTTTTGATGAAGCAGCCAGGAAGGTCTTGTTCTCTTGTCCATAGTAGCCATGTCAGGCTAGCAGCACTCATCCCAAAATCTGATTATAGTATGCTAAACGATCTGTGTAATGTGGAAGAGCACAGCTATGAAAAGACTTCAAAGAAGGAATTAAATGCATGTTATATCTGCTTATACCGATAGCACTGCATACCCCTAAAACTGTGGTCTTGCCTGTTCTAAAAATCTTCCAGAACCATGGGCTGGACACTGGTATGCATGATTTTGGTGGCAGAGTCAAGACTTGAAGTTGTGAAAACTGTGTTCGAAACAGAAGACATCCTGTTTTGAAGAAAAGATTTAATTAAATCTTTTTCCAAATCAATCATTTTTGCTTATGCATGAGGAGGTGCACTGTAGGAAATTCTTTAACTGTCCAGTACACATTATATTCACACACACAGTTTTAGAGAATGGAAGTATCTTATTTCTCTCCTTCTTCCTACAGTTTTCCTGCCACTTACTTGTCTGTGCTATTTTTTGCTTGTTGTCTTTCTTACAGCGCGAATATGATGAGAATGAAATAGATCCTTATCATGGCCAGCAAGAAAAGCAGCCTGAGGTTGAACCTTTGAACCTTCCTGATGACTTCAACCTAGAGAACGATGAGAAGAGTGATGATGAGGACAAAGAGGGTGAAGGTACAGCTGAGAATCTGCAGATTTCCAGTGGAAAGCCAGATGGGGATATAGTAGGGGAATATTTGGATAAAGAGCTCCTTTATTAAAAGGTCGTGGTGGTATTCTGTGGAACAGAAGTCTGCAGTTTGATTTCTGTATTTTGGCATTAGATAGCAAGAGGTGATGTTGTGAACCCATCCGACCCCTTCCCTTCATGTATGAAGGGAAGACGACCCCGTCTTCCCTTCAGGCATGTTGTAGAGCAGCCTTTCTTATGGCATCCAAGTGGTGCACCCTACCTTGTGCTAGAGGCTCATCATTTCATTCTCGATTTTTTTTTTTTTATTTTTTACTATTTTTCAATGATGTTTACAAGCATTTATAAACCTAACATCAAGAAATAAGATAAAAGGAAATTATCAGGAATATATGCTGCTATTGTCAGATAGGAACCAGTTGTAGCTCTTAAAGAAATTTTAATTTTTTCTTAAAGACAATATCTGCTATGGAAATCCAGATTCTAGGCATAGAATCATCTATTTTCTCTGTAAGTTTTTTTTTGTTTGTTTGTTTGTTTGGAGCAGGGAGGGGTCTGATTTGTTCCAGATACTCGTAATATTCACTGTTTCTATATTATGCTGAAAGTTTTGCATGCACTTCTGCTTCTTGAATTCAGAAGAAGAGAATGCTTTTGAAATAGATGAGAAACCTCCTGGGGTAGATGAGGCAGAGAATACAGAAGATCAGAATGGAGAGGAGGAGAGTGGCGATAAAGGTGGAGATGATCAAGCTGCGCAGCCAGCCGAAGAAGACCCTTCTGAGGAGAAAGAGGAAAAGGAAGATGGAGGGGAGAAAGATAGTGACAGTCAAGATGGAAATATGGAAGATGCTGAGGCAGAGGAAGAGGAGGAATCACAACCACCTGCTGAGGAGAAAAATGAATCTGCTGATGATGAGAAAGAGAAGGGAATTCCCACTGCTGACCAAGGCCTTCAACCTCAGGTAGGAAATAATAAATAAAAGTTTGTATTATTTTTCCTTAAGAGGGGCTTAAGAAAGTGGTGTGATCTGTAATGGTTTGAGACAAATTTGAGATTAGTATGTAGGATGTTAATGAGACTCTCCATCAGATAACAGACTTGCTTACTATTGAAGTGGTGTATTTTTGTCATCTATATTGCTACCACCTCCTTATCCATACTTTTTGGAATAACCTCTTACATTTCAGGAAGAGGAAGATAAAGATATTTCAGAGCAGGATGAGCGAATCCCTGAGTCTGAAGAAAGAATGGAGCATGAAACCCAAGGGCAAACAGGGCAAGAAAACCTGCAGAGTGACAGTGCTGTTGAGCTGGCTGGAGAGGCTTCAGAGAAAGATCAGTCTAAAGAGGTAAATTCCATGAAGTGTCTTAAGCAGAAATACTAGACCTTGGCAGTGGGCTTTCAGATTGTTATTAAGAACTGGTTTTGATATTTTAAAAAATTAAATTTACTTTTCAAATTGAAAATGATGTGGATACTTTCCCAAGAGTGAAGTATGGTGAGTAACTCACAGTACGGTAAGTTTAGGCTAGCTCTTAAGCAGCAAGAATTTCTTGTCTGCCTTGCACAAGAATATAATGCTTGCAGTTCTGAGTCATTTCTCATTCAGACTGAAAATCAACACAGCATTTCAGTTCAATTTCTGAGATTCAATTACAGATGCAATTACAGTTACACTTTTTTGTGTGTCTCAGGAATATGGAAGTGGAGCTGCAAGTGCAAATCAGTCAGAAGGCCATGAATCCACACGCATGGCCCGGATGGCTTCTGAGAAGCAAAGCAGAAAAAATACCCAGGTTTGTCTTTCTCTTTCAATTTCTTAAGCTTAGTACAAAATTTTAATGGCTTCATATTATAGAGCAAATGAGTAGGATTTAGCTATGTCCTGTTCGAACTCTTGTTCTTACCAGTTTGGTTGCAGATCGCTTGAGAAGTTGATGTTGTTGATTTGTTCCTTTCCAGAGTTTCAAGAGGAAACCTGGTCGGGCAGACAATGAGCGCGCGATGGGCGACCACAGCGAACATGTCCATAAGCGGCTGAGAACCGTCGAGTCCAGCTGTGAGGCCAAGCAGGACACCCCTCAGCCCAAGCAAAACGTGGAGGAGGCTGATGCCTTTGAGCACATCAAGCAGGGCTCCGAACCCTATGATGCACAGACCTATGGTATGGGGTGTTCCCAGTGTAAGGAGTCGTTACTATTGAATCAAGTCCCAAAGCTCCTGTTCAGACAGTTTTTTTTTTTTTTTTTTTATTCCCTCCCCCCCCCCCCCGTTGCAAAGCCATTTCAGTACAGTAAATGCTACTTTTCAATAACTAGGCTCAGACTAATGAAATGATTTTCAAAAATGTTTAATTTACTCATAAAGATGGAATTTTAGTCTACTAAACCTGTTTAAAATATTTTCCCTCCTAATCTCATTTACTTGGAAGACAAAATCACTATCACATGTGCAAAATATTTAGGTTAATGTGAAAGGTTCTTTATTTTTCAAATGAATTGGTGGCTCTGTAAAACAATTCCTCTAATTTAAACCTAATTAAATTCATTCCGACATTAAGTGCATTAAAATAATTTGTCTATTTTGCTCATGAAGTTTTCAGAGCAATAGCTCACTGGCTCACTATGGCACAAACAGCAAAAGATAGAATTGATGATTTGACACAGTAGCTCAGATAACCTCTTCTGAGGTTCACTAAGCTGATCTGCAGTGATCTCAGAATGCAATTTTACCTGTAACATGACTATTTTTCTTTCTTTTTCCCTTAATTATCTCCTCCTTTTTGTACAGATGTAGCTAGCAAGGATCAGGAAAAACCTTTTATGCCTCCTGAAGAAGAAAAGGAAGAGGGAGATCCTGAAAATGTACCTATGGAAACAGAAATGCAGAATGATGAGGACATTCAAGCAGTAGATGTGGAAGAGTTGAAGCCAGAAACAAGGAAGTCTACAGCCACGAAAAAACATGGTATGATTATTTTAGAATTCTAAGTGCACACTCAAAAGTGCATTTAAACATGGATGTAGATATTTATATTCACAGGTAATGTGTTTGTATACATTTTCTAAGATAAATGTATCCACTCTTAGTTATTTTTACTAAACTGGTTGAATAGCAGTGTGACTTGCTGTATTCTTTTCAGTTTATGGTCCCTTGAGTTTCTTTGTGTCATTGAAGAAGTAAAAAGTGCATATTTTTCTACTGTTAAGCATAATGCTAATAATTGGCATACAACAGTGCAGTCCAGTCTCAGCAGCATCAGTGCATAACTCAACTTCTATAGAGAACTTTTGACAAAGCATCAGGAGGTTGAGAAGCTGATCTGAAGGACATCAGGTGCAGCAGCAGCAGCACGGAAGCGTCACTATCTTGGTCCTTTCCTTCTTGCCTAAGTGAGAACAGAAGTGAAGAAGCCTGAGCTTCCTATGAGAAAACGTGTGATAGGTGTGGGTGGTTGGGGCATGAGAAGGTAGATCTGTCTGACTTGTAAGCCACGCAGCCACACAAACAAAATAAGCTTTGTGTAAATAATCCTGCACCAATTGCAACAGCATCGTTTCTTTTGAGGGAATCTGAGTGGATAAAACTATAGGCTGGAATTTTGAATGATTTTTTCTTATCAAACAACATAAAATGCCTGCAGAGATGAGACAGGAAAGAACTTTTACAGCCTGATTTCACCTTCTCCTCTCCCATTCTTTTCAGGTTTGATCACGTAAATCTCTTGCTAAATTTATTAGCCTTATGGTACAGGCGTGCATGTAATTTATCTCACATTATGTGTTTTTCCACAAGATTTCCTAACTCCATGAAGAGAAGAAAAATGTCTCTCTGAAATGTATCCTCTGTTTTTTTTTTTTTGTTTGGTTTGTTTTGTTTTGTTTTGTTTTAGAATAATTCATAATAATTCGCTCATCTACCAAAAGCTCTTTCATAGCAGTAGATTCTTATTATTCAAGAGATAAGAAAATATTGCCTCTATTTTTTTAAGTGATTTTTTTTGATGTTCTCAAATTGTCATATACTTTGTTACTTAATCAGAACGGATAAGTGGCTTGAAAAATGTATTTTACAGTTGGAATTTTCAAGTGTTAGATTTATTCACTAATGCCTTTGTTCATTATGCAATAAGGCTGCAAGAGATGAAAAGTTTTCCTAAGGAAATGCATACCTGTTGTTACACATTGTATATTGACCCATTCCCAAAGTTGCTCTAAAGTTTATTCTTACAATTTATTATTTGGCATGTATGCACTCCTTTTCTTCTGAAATGATTTCTGGGTTGCCTTAGAAAGCACACGATTTGGTGTAAAAGAGTTGAGATATAATACTGGTTCTCATGTTTTTACATGTATATGCATGTGTGTGTATACATATATGTGTTTATGTAACTCCATGGAGTTAATAAAGAATTTTGTGGTTCTAGGATCAGGTGAAACAGAGCTGGAAATCCAGAATTTTGAGTCTGAGGATGTCAATGACTCTGTTCCTGAAATGCCCCCAAAAGCGACAGAAGAGAAGCCAGAGAGAAACAAGGACTCTACCATCCACACAGCCCATCAGTTTCTGCTGGACACTCCCCAGGTAAGGGGAGTATCTTCTCACAGTTACAGTAATAGGGACACTCTTGTTTCAATGGGCCTGGGTTCATGAAACTCAACTGTAATATTTAAAATTTTTTCATTATGGGCCTGGGTTCATGAAACTCAACTGTAATATTTAAAATTATTTCATTAGACATATCAATAGTTGGTTCTTTAACAACTATATGAAAAGTAACACAAAAATAGAGATTTGTTGATGCCTTTTAAAATTAAAATACCTCACCATTGGTTCTGTGGGAAGGTCCCCATCTTTGACCCTTAAAAATAGCTTTTGCTCTGCTAACTGCCAAGAACAGTTTTGCTTAGATGAATCTGCTGGTCAAATGCGTGAGTAGAAGGGGAAGCAAAGGGCAAGAGTGTGTCACAAAAAGGGGTGAGTGGTGCAACAGCAGGGACCTTAAAATACCGCTGTGGACAGGCAATTCACCTCGGCTATTTTACCACAAGATACTGCAGGGAGTTGTGAACCCTGTCAAACACAGTTGTCATAGCTTAGAAAATATTAGTATTTCAAGGAACACTTAGGGTTTCTCAGTATGAACTGTTAGAGCTGTGAAAAAGCACGTTTTTTTCATAAGCATTTCTGGCTTATAGGGAGTTGATTGTGGATAACTAGTTGATGCAATAAGTGCATATATATTCCAGTATCTGTGTTGTAGAAACACACAGATTTCATGTTACATCCCATGTACTTGTTTGAGGGAGCGATTTTACTCTCTGTAGTCCACAGAAAGGGGAATGTGCCAGGTACCCGCTACTTCTCTTTTAATGCAAAAAGGCTTATTAAACAGAGGGGACTCTATTGCTATAGTGAGAATATAGCCGAGTGCGGAAAACCAGGGCAGGCACGGACTAGTTCCAGTAGTTTGCAATAAATTAAACGGGAGCGGGAGCCCTTCTCCCTTCCCGTGGAAGGAAGAACCCTCACGAAGGAGAAAAGGGTGAGTTCTCATCTCGGAACAAGCAAGAAGGAGGCCCCTCCATGTGCAGAGAGCAGTCAGTCCCCCTTTCTTACACCTGCAGTGGGCGTTTGGAGCCCTGCTGTTGCCTCCTGAGCAAGGGGAAGTTATTGGTACTGTTTAACTTCTGTTCGTAGGATTATTTAGGTTAGCGTGGCAAACCTGCAAGTTCTGCAGGCCACGCTACCGTTTCACTAAGTGATGGTCTTGCAAGCCAGGGACATAATTGTCACTGGAAGTACAATAACCTGAAGGGGTGTGATATAGCTGGGGTGTCCTTGTGCTGGAAGTTCTTGTCAGGTAGAGAAGATGGCATTTGATTCTTCAAAGTGCTTAAGTAAGCCTGTGAAATATATGTATGTTAATTTTTATATAAATAATAATAAATTAATTGAAACACTACATTTTTGAAGGTATTAAATTGCTAGACAGTAGCAAGTAGTTTGATATTCATTAAAAACTAATATTCACGTCAAGGTAATTTGAATTAATTATCCTTAAGTTTCGTGTTTGATTATTTTCAGTGCCTTTATCATAGAAATTCATAGCCTTGTTTCCATGCTTATTGTGTGACAGATGCAGTTATCTGGGGAGAGGTATTCACCCTTCTGTACATGGACATTATTCAAAAATGGAGTTGTAAAACAAATCCATTAGTGGGTTTGTTTGCTTGTTTGTTTCTTCCCCAAGTGTTTTTGTGTCTGAGAGAATGAGAACGATGTCTTTTTACTTTACTGCTAATGTTTAGGAACCGCGAGATGTATGCACTTACTTTACTGTCTCATAAATACACTTTCAGCACATCGTTAGGGACCCTGAAGAGCTAAGAAAAGAGCTTGAAAGGCAATTGGAAGCCTGGCAAACACAGCAGCCTGGAAATCCAGATGAGGTTAGTGACCTCACTGTAACATAAAATTCTCCCAAGAATCTTTGCTTATTATTTTCAATTTGGATATTATTTGATTGTTATTGCATCTTATTTTCCTGCTGAAACATTGAGGAAACTGAGCAAACTGGAACCTAAACCATGGCTCATAAAACATATTTGAAAATTATCCCTAAAGGAAATGGACAAGATTGAGAATGATATTGCTAAAATATAATTAACATAACTAATGTTGGGTTTGATGCCTGATGGAGAACCTTGTGGAGTTCATGGCTTGCCTTGCTGTATAATACTAAGAGCTGGTGGCCATTACCAGATTTTCCTGAACTGACAGCAATTGTAAAGGTGCTCCATCTGCTCCTAGAGAAATGGCCACTGCTTCTTGCAACTCTGTGGCAGCAAAGTGAATGCTATAAGTCTGCTGCCTGCACTCATCTTTCTATCAAGTGCTCACAAAACTCCCTCATAGTTTCACCTGGTAACTACTTATTTCTTCCTTCTTTGTACACTGAAGTTTACTTCTTTCTTTCAAGCAGTGCTCCCAGGTGTTTTGTTTTTGCATCACTCACGTTTGTTTCTTTCACTGGTGAATGGTGCTTTAGGAGAAGGAAGCAGCACAGCTGTGGCAGAGGTACTTGGCGCTGACAGCTCCTTTAGCGCAGCAGCTGTGTGAGCAGCTACGACTCATCCTGGAGCCCACTCAGGCAGCCAAGCTCAAGTAAGTTGGGTCTTTCTGAGGCTTCTGGTTCTGTGAAACTCCTATTTTCAGAGTTTAATGTCTTTACAAGGGCAACTGCATGTTATTTTTGCTTTACAATAATTATTCCTGTTTGAAAAGGCATTCATTTTACTCTTGTGTTGAAATATTTGCATTTCATTAAATACTGCAGTATGACATAGTGGTCTGGCTCACCCATTCTGAGGAAACTTCCTCTCCTTTGTTTTTCACTTTTGTATAATTCCTGATTAGACTCAAACCTGTGAAACACTTTTAAGCCAAAGAAGATGTTAAATGTCAAAATGTTTTATGTTCTTTTTAGCAGTAGTGATTTTGAAAAGGTCTAGCATCTAAACACGGGCGTCTAAGGTCATCCTTCCAATTTAAGCACATAGAATTAAGAACTTCTTAGAAACGCCAACATCTATCTTTAAATAGAAATAGATATGTTTTTGTTGTTGTTGGGTTTTTTGTTTTGTTTTGTTTTTATCTGTACCTTACCTTCATCTTTTTCCCCTCTCTTCTCTTTCAGAGGAGACTACAGAACCGGGAAAAGGCTGAACATGCGCAAAGTGATTCCCTACATCGCCAGTCAGTTCCGCAAAGATAAGATCTGGTTGCGAAGGACCAAGCCCAGCAAGCGACAGTACCAGATTTGCTTGGCCATTGATGACTCCTCCAGTATGATAGACAATCACTCCAAACAGGTAAAAAAAACAAGTAGTGGGGGGAAAAAACTAGCCCTTGGTGGTGAGTTTTCTATCAGCTATTGACCTGCTTCACTTAGAAGTAGTTGGAAAGCCTGACACTGGTTATACTGGATCAGTGATTTTCCTGGTTCATGTCCTTTAGCTTTACAAAAGGCAGAAATTTGCTCAGTTGGGAGCATTAAATTCTATTTTGTCATAGCTCTCTTGCAGACTTTTTTGCATAACTATTAGTAAACTGGATAGGAAGTCTCTTCATTTATTTGTTAGAGGGTGAAATAAATCATAGAATCATAGAATGCTTAAGGTTGAAAGGGACCTCTAGAGGTCATCTAGTCCAACCCCCCCGCACATGCAGAGTCTCCTAGAGTATGTGGCACAGGACATCCAGAGAAGAAGACTCCACAACCTCTCTTGGCAGCCTGTTCCAGGGCTCTGTCACCCTCACTGTTAGGAAATTTTTCCTTAAGTTCCTGTGGAACTTTTAATACTTCAGTTTCTGACCTGTAGTTCTGTCAGTGGTCACCACTGAAAAGAGGCCAGCCCCATCCTCTTCACTGCCTTCTTTGAAGGACTTATATACACTGATAAGAAATGCAGTAATGTTCTGCATACTGAATATGGCACCAAATAAAACCTGAAAAATCTTATTTTATCTTCATTTTTTTTCTTTAATAGCTTGCTTATGAGTCCCTAGCAGTTCTTGGAAATGCATTGACTCTTCTAGAAGTGGGACAAATTGCTGTGTGTAGGTGAGTTTATTTTAAATGTGAGCTTTTTTCCCCAAGATTTCAGAACAGATTACTAATATAAAATTTCATGCTACTATATTTATTTTTTAAGCTTTGGAGAAACTGTTCAGCTGCTACACCCATTCCATGAGCAGTTCAGTGACCAGTCGGGAACACGGATTTTGCGCCTCTGCAAATTTCAGCAAAAGAAAACAAAGATAGCTCAGGTGAGCAAGAGTGCCTCTTGGGCTACAGGTTTGCAAATCTTCTGCAGACAAGACATCCATAACTGCCTGACTTCATGGTTGCTTGGTAAATTGAATTGATCTTGTATTTCAGCATTTGACTGCTGCTTAGATCACAGTGAGACAGAGTGGTCAGTATCTTGCAAAACTAAAGGATCTTGCTCACTTTTAAATCTAATGTATATCACTTGAAAAGATTCAACTTTGCCTATATAGGATCTTAACCTGTAGTTTAGGTGCAAGCTGCCAGTCCCAGCTTTGTGCCCCAGTGCCAAATGCCATCAATGTTTGTGGATTCAAGCAGAGGAGGAGGACAAACTTTTATGTTTATCAGGCATCACTTGACTAGATCCTGAAGAAAACCGCTTTCTGTAGTAACGTTTTCTGGACTTCTGTGAAATTTCCTTCTTTTAAGAAGGAAAGAAGCTTTTTTTTCTTTGCACTCTTACCTTTCCAGACTTGAATAAGTCCAGGCAAGACCTGCAACCCTAGCATACAGTCCCAGTCAGCAGTAACCTCTGGGCAGTCTGTGCAGCACTATTGATCCTTGACAGATAACAGAGAAAAGGCAGAGAGTTCCACAAACGTTAATTTTCTCTGTTAAAAAAAATGTATTTATTTTTTGCACTGTCAAGATTTAATATTGGCCCCTGCTGCTAAAATTAGGTATTTAAAATTCGTGCATTGGGGTATTTATCTCGGTGAGCAACCTGAGAAGTGCTCTGTCCTGTTAATGTTGGTTTTCAGTATGTTTTGGGACAGCTGGGGCTTTGCAGAGGGCTGCGGGGCAAATACGGTGTGCCCTCAGCATTAAACGTGGAAGCGGGAGGCCTAAGGAGCTCCCGCTAAATGCTAAAATAGGGAGCAGTTGACAGTTTACATCTCCTTGACTGTAATGATAAAAATATAACTAGATACCGTGGTTATTAGTAGAAGCCTAAAAACTCACCTAGACATAGGATGCCTATTTTTAACAGTGAGGTTAAAGATTTGAAGAGTTTACTGAAGTTTGGGTGGCTTCATCAGCACTGGAAAATTTGAAATCCAGACTGAAGGCTTCTTTGAAGATTGTGTAGTTCAAAAATAGTTATTAAAATTGAGGCAGGAGTTAATGCAGGAAAGTGCAAAGATTTGTATCTGTATAAGTGGTCAGACTAAACCATCTTGGCATTATAAAGAACACACTTCTGTATTTTTAAAATACTACAATTATTATGTTTATTTGGTAATAAATTTATCTGACTTCCTTGCTTCCTTCCTCTGCAGTTTCTAGAGTCTTCAGCAAATATGTTTGCTGCTGCACAGCAGTTGTCTCAAAGTATTAATCCAGGTAAGCTGCTTTTCATTAATATCCATAGTGCTGGGGCAGCTGAGTTACTGCCGGGGTCCCAAAGCAGCATCTTGCCCAAAAGGCACCTTCCACTGAACTCTTGCTTGCCTTAGGCTTTGGGGATTGCTTTCTCAAAAGGAACATTTGTGTGAAGTTTAGCTCAAAGCCCGGAAGACCTCTACTTCACATTTATCAGTAGTTCATTGAACTTCTCGTCAGTGCTTGTTAACAAAGAGCATCTGCCTTGCGCGCTCCTCCTGGGAAAGCCTCCTGGGCCCCGGGTGCCTGCCTGGAGCTGAGCCGGGGAGCCGCAGGCAGCTCCCGCCGGGCGCAGCTCGCCAGGCACTGCAGCCCAGCTCCCCGGCCTTCGGACGTGCCCCATCCCGACCTCTGCTTCCTGCCTGCCTTGCACTGCGGCGCAGGCTTGGGAGCCGCTCCAGCTTCCTAGGGAAATATCTCAGGGCCCAGTTACCAGTGGCCCCTTTTAGGCTACTTTGTGTTTGTTCAAAGCTTGTCATGGTGGCACCTGTGTTTTGAAGAGCACCCTTGCAGTTAAGCACGGCGGGAGCAGGCAGTACGGGAATCTGCTGCTGCTCTGCAGGCGGGTGCCCAGGCCGCCGGCGCGCCCGCCCGCAGGACGGGTCCTGTCCTCCTGCTGGGTGAGATTCAGGGGCAGGAACGAGCCTGAGAGAGCGGGCAGGAGGAGACATCACCCCTCCTCAAAGCACCAGCCCCTGCCTCGTGGCAAGGTGTTCACAGCAAAATGGTTGGTGTTGGGGGCCCAGTGCATGGCCCTGTCGCAGCAGCTCTGCTGCGGACGAGCTCATCTGCCCCAAGGTCCAGGTGCCCCTTGGTGGTTGGGCTGCCTTCAGCGTCCCTCCAGAGCCTGCCTGCCAGTTTAGCTTTATCCTGAAGCAGTCATTTTGTGCACTCCAGGGTTGCTCTGTGGCAAGAATAAGGCCATGACACAATCTTTGATATTTTCCATGCCTTCCATGGGACTGACGGACCTTGGGCTGTCCTCAGTGGTTCCACGCAATGGAAACAATTATTTTCTTTGATAGTTATACTAAGTCAGACTTATGTTTGACCAAGACTCTGCTTCCTTCTAAAAACTTTGCAGATTTTTACATAATACCTTCAGGATTTACAATAAATTATTCCATTTACTTCTGAAATCCATTACTAATTTTTCGTATTTGTGCTTAGAAACAGCACAACTGCTCTTGATCGTGTCTGATGGAAGAGGCCTGTTCCTGGAAGGCAAGGAGCGGGTGACAGCAGCCGTGCGTGCTGCACAGAACGCCAACATCTTTGTCATCTTCGTGGTGTTGGACAATCCCAATTCCCGGGTGAGTGAACAACAGAAAAGTGCTCGACTGCAGGGAATGGGAACTGATACAAACCTTTTCCTTGTCTTCGTAGTGCTTGGCAGCTATCTTGCATCTTTTGCAGAGGTCAGAGATGTTTAGCCCAATTTCAGATTTTCCACAATGTCAGATCTTCTGCGTTTCCTCCCCTCTTATCCCCTTTTGTGGTGAAAAAAAGACTCAACCTCCCGTGCTACAAATATCCTGAATGGGAACTCCTTTCTTCTAATGTAATGATTGTAGATTTGGCCACCAGAGAAGCAGCTGGCAGGCTGACAAGCTGAAAGTTAGAGAGCTGCTTTGTTCCTTCTCAGTTTTGGTTCTAAATGACCTCTCCTGGCAGCGGGCTCCTTTTGACCAGGCAGCTGGAGATGATAGGAGATTCAGCATCAGACAGAAGGGCCTATCTGAGACTGTCGTGTCTGAACCAGGGAGGTTGGCTGGGGTATTTGGCAGCTGGAAGAGAGCGCGGGTCAGGTTGCATAGCTGAACTCTCTGGAGCTTCTCAGTGCTCGCGGTGCAGTCAGCAGGCAAACCTCGGCTTTACTCCGAGTGTTGGCAGCCTCATAAAGCCTGGTCATGTGGGGCATGTATTCTTCCTATCATATTTATTATTTGTTTTCCGTAAGAAAACTTAACTGCATGGTGCTGAATATTTTTTGTTGAAAACTTAGCAGTTTGTCACCTAGAGGACTTGTTTTGATTAAATCTAGCTATGATGACAAGTTAAAATTCTGAGCAGGAAAATACAATTTTCACAAGGGTTTATTTTGAAGTGCTACACTGATCAATTATGAAATTACTTCACTAGAAATACAGTTTGGGTTTAATCTGCTTTTGTCATATTTTGTATGTATTTGTTGAAATACTGTAAAATAATTTGATTATGAACCCTATTGTGTTGAGTCACTGCACAAACCTAAGTTAAAACATCTTCAGGGCTCAAAAGTTTATAGATGACAGGAAGTGTCAGCAAAAGACATCAAATTTATTGCTGTTATTTGACCTTAATACACTCAAATCATACTACACTAAACTAAGATAGAATTTATTTATAGAACTTCTTATTGCAAAAGCTTAAGTTTGGCCTCTCCTAGTCTATAGTTCTCTGTTTAGTGCACTTTTAGATAGAAGGGCAAAAGCATTTAACCGCTTCGTGTTCAGCTTTTGGTATCTGGTTTGACCTGCAATTGAACCAGCATGTTTTTAATCTTAAAACTCTGTTAACCCTCCTTAACAAAGGAGGAATTTCCTTTGAGGAAGTATTAGATTAATTAAAAAAAAAAAAAAAAAAAAGATACCAAAGGCCAGTAGAAGATGCCTGTAGTTTAGTAGGCCTAGCATTTTTATTTTTATTTTTTCTTAACAGGATTCCATCTTGGACATTAAAGTTCCTATATTCAAAGGACCTGGAGAATTGCCTGAAATCAGATCGTACATGGAAGAATTCCCCTTCCCCTTCTACATGATCCTTCGAGACGTGAACGCTCTCCCGGAGACGCTCGGCGACGCGCTCAGGCAGTGGTTCGAGCTGGTGGCTGCCTCAGATGCTTCCTAGACATCATAGACACCACTTAAATACCTGATTGCTGCTAAATGGCAGGGATACATGAAATGGCATTTTGTTGATAGGAGTTCACAAGGTCTAACTAGGATTCACGTGCAGAAGCTGCCTGCTGGCAGTCAGACGGCCTGCGAACAAAAGGGTTTAGGCTGCACTCCCTGTTTCTCGGAGGAGCTTATGCAATAGTGAGACTGTCTTTGATCTTCTGTTTCCATAAACAATGTAAAACTTTCTTCAAACTTCTCTTGTAATAATTTATTACTTTTTAAAAGTATTTGTAACATTCACAGATGTAAAATTATGCCTACCACTACCTGTTGCAATAACAAAAATCAGTTTTGCTTCTGGAAAGGTGTTTGTGTTGCAAGAACTGGAGCTGTCTTGCAGAAGCTTCAGAAGTCATTTGCTTCACCCATGGGCTATTGCCTCTTTGGGAATGAGAGGGGAACAGGGAAAAGCAGATGGTTTTACAGAACCAAAACATAAGTGCTTGAATACTTGAAAGTGTTCTCCAGTTAATTAAACATCCTCTTTAATTATTGCAATTGTTGTCTGATAATGTCAGCAGGGAGTCTGACAAAACATGCCATGGTGTGATCTTCCCTGTACTACCAGGTGATACTGTGAAGTTTGCCCCTTTGTCCAAGGCAGACAGTCGGGGCTGTTTCATTAACTGAGTTTTTTAAAGCTGGACGTGATTTTTTCATGGCAAAAAAATATGCATCTTCTATTGTCTGTACTAATAAAGAGAGGTACCGCTGTTCCTAATTCCGAGGTCTGTCCTTTCACTTGATCAAAGTGTGAATAAATTGAAACAAGTTTGCCACATGGAAGTGCTATGCAATATCTGTCCCTGCACATTTTTTTTTTTAAATATCGAATACGCTCTGGTCTCTGTACTCCCAAAAGCCGCCCTCCTTTTCTGAGGATGCACCAGCTTTGTGTTTTTATTATGAGTTCACTGGAGTTTTTACTATGGCTTCACCTTGAGCTGAAGAGGAAGTAGTCAGTGACACTCTGTGGCAATGCTAAGCTGCAGCTTAGACACCCTTAGCCTAAGTGCTGCCTTTGAAGATCTTCTTTGCTGTGTGGTTGTGGAAGCTTGTTACGAAAGAGATGGAACATGCCTCTTCTCAAATATGTGTCTGGGTTGGGGTTTTGTTGGTTGGCTGGTTGGAGATTTTTTGCTTGGGTTCTGGATGGAAAAATAGTAGCTGAACTATCTCAGGCTGTTGGCGCTGTGGCTAAGCCCAGAGGCGCGGGGGCGGCCACGGACGTTTCTCGCCCTTCAGTGCTGCAGGTCCCTCACGGTGACCGAACTGCTGTCATGAGCCCTCCCTCACGCCGTGGAGTTTCCGCGTGTGGTAAAACGGCGCTGGGAGGAGGACGGAAACGCTGCGAAGTTTAACGCTGCGATCCGGCGCTCTGGGGACATTCTCAGGCCTCTATTTCTAGTTTAAACTTCTACGGAATCGCAGGAATAGGCGGGGAAAGAGGCTCCTACGGCCGCAGAGAGCAAGGGCTGCAGCTGCGGGGAAGGAGCCCGGGATCCCCGGGACGCTCCCGCTTCCTGCGCTTCCCGCTCCGCCCGCCGCAGGAAATGGCGCCCGCGGCCCCGCCCCGCCTGCCCGCCCCGCGCGCC
>VWPW01014100.1:956512-1014076 GCA_013389825.1 Crypturellus undulatus
CGCGTCGCTGCGCCGAAGCCGCCCCCGGGGAGCCGCGTGGCGGCCACTGCCCAGCGCGGCCCCGCGGGCCTCACCCCGCCGGACGGGCTCGCTGTGCCGCCTCAGGGCCGAAACTCGGTTACACCGTCACACAGATGCCTCTTACGGGGGCGTTGGAAATAATTTAACTGGGCGTTCGTGTTCAAAAACGCTGTTTTGTTAATCTGATACTCTAATGTATTAACCTGGTGTTTGGCCTGTGTGTGTGTGCGGAGCCGCCAAGGCCCCGCTGCAGCCCTCGGCGCGGCAGCGGCACCGCCGCGTCTCTCCCCTCTGCCAGAGCAGCGCGGAGCCGCCGGCCCCGCCGCGGCCGCTGAGAGGTTCTTGTCCCCCGCGGCAGTTCCTGCGGCGGCAGCAGGTGCTTCAGCTGTACAGGAGGATCCTGCGGGCCATCCGCGAGGTGCCGGGGGCCGCGGAGCGCCGCTCCCTCACCGACTGGGCCCGGGAGGAGTTCCGGAGGAACAAGGAGGCCACGGACGAGGTGAGGGCAGGGGAGCGCGGCAACCCGTCATCGCCCCTTTTCCATAGGGAGCATCGTGCGACGGAGCCCGTGTCTCCGCGCTTAAGCACACCCGTTTCTTGATGCTGGTAAAGTTTCTCTGATTGCCAGATCAAAAGTCCGGAATTACAAATTCAAAGAGAAACTAACAAATTCTACTTGCTTGTGTTTAGAATCCGAAGTACTAGTATCATACTTACTAAAAAACTTCCAATGCTCAGGCTTTTTAATAATTTCATTTTTAATTTCAACGGGTATCCGTTCGTTCAGGGCGAACGAAAGGGGTGGTTGGCTGCAGGAAGCGCGTACGAAACGAGGCCGCTTGCTTGGCGTCTCCTCGGCGTCTTTTGGCGTTCCTTGTTGGTGCATTTCTCGAGCTCCTGCTCGAGGACCTGCAGACCACGCACTGCAGGACCCACTGGAAGGCAACACCGAGGAAAACAACACGTCTTTCTTTAAAGCCCAGGGGATGTAACGCCCATGCGCAGCTGGCAGCTCGCAAAGGCAGTGGACAGGCCTAAAGAAAACATGATTTGGAGCCTGAATCCCATCACTTTTAAAGCAGAGTTTTAAAACAAAGATTTAGTCAACCCCGAAGCACATCATAAAGAAATTGGAGAGAATTAATTTATTGGTTCACCTATTTTTGTAACCATCATCTTCATGATTATAGCATTACTTTACACAAAGACCTGATTATTACAACGGCTTTATAAGAAGCTGTCTATCTTCTAATGCCTTAAAACCAGCGTGCTTGTGAACACCCTGTGTGCATGCATGCTGGTCAGTAGCCTCCACTTTGTTTTGCAGGATGCGATTCGGATGATGATTACTCAAGGCAACATGCAACTTCGTGAGCTTCAAAGGACACTTAAGCTGGCAAAATCCTGACCTCAGTTTTGTCGACAGCTGAACTGTTACTTACTGTGAAGAAATACTTTATTTATTTTCTTTTCCCCAGAATGTGGCTATATTACTGGTCTTTGATGACAGTCTGGTAATGTTTGAAGATGGAATCTACCACGGTGGGGTTTTGCATTGTTTTTTTTTCCCTTCCTCTTCTTGGTTGGGTTACACTGCTGTTTGGAAATCAGTCAGACACCTTAGAGAATTGAAGGATTTAAAGTACTGAGTGGATGATGTAGCGTGTGCTGGGATAGATCACAATAGCAGCATTCTGTCAGGAAAGTGGAAAATAAATATAAACTAGATGATTATCTATCTTTTCTGTGGTAATATCCATAATGGCAACAGCACTTTCTGTACTGTGCCCAGGGTGGGTTTTCTGGGATTTTTGTTTGTTTGTTTTTGAATGAACAAAGAGCAGAAGCATTTGGGCTAAATGAATGGGTCCAAAACAAATAAACCTGATAAAATACTAAACAATTTTAGATGATGATCTCAATAATAGTGGAATTAAAGTTAAAAGGGAGGTCTCTATATATGAAAATGATTTCAGCCAGAAATAGTTAGGATTAGGTAACAACAGAGGAGCTGCGTGTGGTGTAGGCTGGGGTTTGGAGGCGCAGGGACCCTTCCCTGTCGCCTTGGCCAACACGGTCACGACTCCATCAGCGCTGCCAGTGCCCCTGCCCAAGCGGAGCAGGGACAAGGACGGGGACGGGGCAGCATCCGGCCGCGCCGCAGGGCAGCAGAGGCGCCGCTTCCAGGGGCAGGAAGGCTCTTCCTTGCCGGTGCTCAACTAGGCGAAACCCCAAAGAGCAGCTCCGCGCGCTGCCCGCGGTTCCATGTGCACTGAGTGCCCGCGCTGTGCTGGGCAGAGCAGCAGAGCCCGTGCATGCCACTCAGCAGGACAGGGATGCAAGGCGATGGGAATAAGGCGACTGAGGAAGGTTCTGCCAGCTGATACATAGTGGAAGAAGGAAGCTTTCGGTAGGAGCAAGTGGTATCTTTGCACAGTCAGCTGCTGGTACTGCAGCTTCGCAGAGACACTCGAGGTAGGGATCCCCTTTTGTGTTTTAGCCTGTTAAGTCATGCCTGGAGGCACTGAAATAACTCAGAGATCCCTCTGAAATAACTCAGAGATCACTGTCACCACTGTCACCACTTACTAGAACACCTGAGGTTTTATTCAGAAAAAAAAAAAACCTTCCTTGTTCAATCTTAAAAAAAAAATAAAAAGGTCCATCTGCTGCTGCTCAGCCTGAGCACAGTGAGGGTGAGGGGACCTGCTGCGTGCTCACTGCGTACACAACATTGCAACACAGGCTTCGGAACAAGACTTAATTTACTTGGCAAAACATTCACTTGAGATGATACAAAAGTTAAATAGCTACTGGTACTGCATTCCTACAGTAGCTGGAACAAAGCTGTAACCATAGAAGTGTCTAGCATTGACTACAGAAGTCAGAGCAACCAAACTACTGTTTCCATAACTACAGGTACACTGTGTTTGTCTTGATAGTGCAGTAACAAAGGGAATTTTTTAAAATATTGCAATATAATACAATTGTATTTGCTTTAGACATCTGCCAAGAAGACAAAAGCTGCATTACTCATCAGTTAAGGGTGTCTTCAGACTGCGTAAGTGAAGTGTGTTGTCTTCTGTTTAGGGTTCCACAGTATGGAATGAAATGGATCCTTCTTCCTAGGCGTAACTAGATCATTCTGCATTCGGTTTGAATGCTGTTTTATCATTATCTGTTAAGTAACCTTACTTTTATTAACAGGATCTAGTGGAGCCCTGTCAGAGATAAAGGGAGAGAGATTTATACAAAAAAATTACAGAGGGCAACACATATGGGATGGATTTAGGAAAATGTTTGCCATTGTGGTCTGAAATAATTTTTTCAGTCAGGTGACTTTAGTAGGGCCCCAACAACCACAGAAGTGCAAGGAGCTGTGCAACCAGGAAACCACTAAAACAAGTTTAATGGAGCATTTGTGTTAATATCATAAACCAAAGCAAAGGAGCAAGAGATGCCTCTGTACCTGGCAGGATGACTCACCAGCTCCCTCAGGCAGGTGGGAGCTTGGTCCTTCCTAGCATCTTTCACCTGCGTTTTAGGGTCATGATTGCAGTCCATTTCTGTACCTCCTCTCCACTGACTACAGAGAGGCCATAGGGAGTATCTAAAATAGTATCAATAGCCCTTTATCACTGAGGAGTTTCTGATGAAAGGTCTCCAACATTGCAAATTTATTTCACTGTTGGCACCATGACATGTCAACATTCAACACACAGTGGAACCCTCTAGCCACATATGACCTATGTGGAAATCAGAAAATTCCCTTTCCAGAAAGCAGTTTTGGTTTTTAATGCAGTTTGTTTTCAGGCAGCACCTGGAATTGTGAGTGCAACAAGTAATGGACTCCTGGAAGTAACAAAGAAAGGACTGAATTTGCAGCATATATTGTCATCAGTACAAAGAGTCTGTGCGTTTCTCCTGCTTGGCTGGAGCTTCTTAAGTTACTTCTAGTCCAGAAAGAGAGCATTTTTGTTTGTATGTAACAGGCACTACGTATACATACATTTGTCAGTGTTCCAGATTCCTGTAGAGGAGGTTCCACCCTGGGCCCCGCTGCTCGTCTTTGCCTCGCTGGCGGCTGCTAGCTCTCCTTCTGCACCCGAGTCCTCAGCTTCAGCAGCTCCTCCTCTAAGCTTTTAATGTGCTCTTTGAGCGCAGCTTTGTCTTGCTGGGCTCTCTGGTTGGCTTGGCACCGGGCTTCCTCGATCTTCCGCTCGTACCAGCGCTCCATCTGCGTGGACACGGCCTCGAAGAAGCACTGTGTGATCTCCAGGGCTTGCGCCGTGTCCCGGAGTGCCGCGGCGCCCGCCTGCGGCCCCGTACCAGGCCGGGCCTGCACGCTCCTGCTGCCCTTCCGCGTCTGCGTCCCTCTGTCCACCAAGGAGCCGCTCTGCGGCTCGGCCTTTGCTGCATCAGGCAAGGGCTGCACCTTAACGTGCCTTAGCTTGGCCCCCGGCTCGGAGGAAGGCAGCTCCTGCTGAGACCTGGGCACGGTGCTGCCGCCGGCAGCCTTGTCCTTGGGCCTCACGTCGTGGGTGGGGGCCGAAGAGGAGGCTGGTCCAGTACCACTTAGCTCTTGTTCTGCACCTGTAAAATAGAATATGTACATATGCATATATATATATATATACAGAAATGCTGTGGGCACTTCTAGTGTCCAGAAACTCTTGGTGCGCTGCAGTGTGATGAGCAGCGTGGCTGTCCACGTACCACGCTGCAGCACAGGGCAGAGGCTGCCCACTAACAGCAAGTCCAGCGAGAGGCTTGAGAAGGAAGGGGTATATAAAAGAGCATGCCAGATGGCCCAAGTAGTTTATGCTGTTGATATTTATGGACTCCCTATTTGTACAAACCTGAAGCTCCACTGATTCTGCAGAGACACCAAAATCCTGTCGCTTCTGAACTGTTCAGCAAAGTAGGTGGCACTTGGCCTCCTCCTGCCCAGTCTCATGGTGGGGACCTCGTCCATGCCTGTTCTCCATCAGGCCATGGCTCAGGGACACAATCCAGTTTACAGAAGCCCCATGCATTAATGGGGCTCTCTTTGAATCACCCAGGGCTGTTTTCTACCTCTTGGTTTTGTTTTCCCCTCAAAAGCTTACCTGGCCAAGCAGGGAGGAGTGGCTTTAACTAAGCTCTTCCCTATTCTCAGGATAGCCTTGAGCCTGAATGAGACTGAATGCTCTCAGACAACTTTTTTGTTTATTATTTTTGTCAGTTCCATAATGAACTAATACTTAAATTTATTTTTTGACTCAAGTGGAAAAAAAAAAAAAGAGAGGTTTATTCTCTAGGCCTACAGTTTGGGCATTAACATCTTGCACTCCATTCCCTGCTCCCTACCATGATGGGACTCATACATGTGGAAAGCACTAAATGCAATATATTTTCTTCAGTGGACTCCGGATAATCTGCACCTTCCTGACAAACAGCAGGGTGGGAACAGTTCTGTCCAGGAGGCTGGAGAAACTTCAGAAAATAGAGGTGTTTAGAGCATCAAAGGACTTGGCTTCAAAGGCACAGTAACACAGAAGCAGTAGGCAAAGACAATGGAATTCCATCCAACTGTATGTTCATATATTCCCAGTGTAAAAAAAAAGTGTTTTCTGATCCCAAGATGCAATGCATAAGGATGGGGAAAAGCACAGAGCCACAACTACTGCCTATCTATCTGGGGCATTAACACAAGTATCTCTCCGTTATGAGCTGGCCGACACATCGCGAGTACGTGACGAGGCTGTGACTAGGACACGTGAGCGGGTGGTACCTGCTGCAGTGTCGCGCTGCGCGCCGGTGCGCGGCCCAAGGCCCCGCTGGCTCTGCGTCACGGTGCCAGCCAGGCTGGGGGGCAGCGTGGCGCCCGGGCGGTGCGGGGAGCCCTCCCGGCCGTTCTGCACGTGGGGCTCCGTGTCCAGCGTCTCAGCGAGGGACTCGCCCGTGGACGGCGTGGACTTCGGTCTCGAGGACCTGCAGTCGCCGGAGAGCTTGAGCTCCAGATTCTGAATCTTCAACAGGCACCAGGTCTTCAGCTCATCCACCAGGGAGATCTGCAAGAGAGAGGCTGCAAGTCACACGAGTCGCCGTTGGCCCGGGCGGCAGAGGATGTGCAGCAGCGACGATGCGGAACACCCCCGTGTTGGACAGAACATTTCACATTTCTAACATGCTGCCCTGTAAGCTGGGCCTAGACACTAGGTGGGGACAGGAGTAATTTGTTCTTGAAGCTCCTTGGCACGGCTCAGCAGACGGGCTCCATCCCCAGGCTCTCCCACCGCGCTGCCCACCTGCCGCTTCTGGCCCTCGCTGCGCTGCAGCTCCGCGTGCTGCTGCAGGCGGTGGAGGCACTCGCTCCTCTCGGCCGACAGCCGCTCTGCCATGAGCTTGTCCAGAACACGGAGCTGCGGGAAAACCAAACAACTGAGCTGAAACAATCACACTAAACAACTAAACAAAACAACAGTTTTCAAACTTTATAAATCAATACTACAAGTATATATAGCCCACAAAAAAAGCTACAATCACAGAATTATCTGATTTAAAAAGGCATTAAAAATAAGTAATGTAAAGTATTTAGAGGTGCAGTGCAAAGGAGTTCAACAAGAGGGATTTTACAACTATAAATCTACCAGCTGTAGGACTTCATTCTGTCTTTAGTTTCCCTCTTTTGGCCCCAAACAGTTAGATTTATTGTGTTCAGTGCCTAAAACCACTTCTTACACATTAAATGTGTTTTTGCTCAAGACCCTATTTAGTATCATTAGATCCCTGTAGACTGCCACAGTTCCCTGGTCTTGAATACTAGATTTCAGGTTCTTTTTTTTACGACACAAGAAGCAATAAATAGACAGTAACAATGCAAACATTCATTAATGTTAGGATGTGTTCCTAATAATCATGCGGACCAGCAGACCTCAGAGTCATTTTCTTACTTGATGTTGAGTCCTGCTTTCCATTTGGCCCAGCTTAACGTTCATCTTATCTTGTACCGTCCCAAACTCAGCTTTTATCTCTTCCACAGTTGCCTCCAGTTGGTTCTCCAGTTTATTTATCAGAGGCTCACAACGACATCCGTTTATTGGTGCCTGAAAAGAGTAGTAGAGTATACAGAGCTATAGTGGAGTAGCTTGCTCTATCCCTCTGCTTTCTCTGTGCACTTGGAGCAGTATCACAGCTCCTCCAGCTCATCGTTGTGATCTTCTGTGCCAGGGACTGCATCTCACCCCATGCCGAGCATCTCACACAGCTCAGCAGAGGACAGAACGATGCTCCAGCAGGACAGGACTTTGGAGAAGCACATCTCTGGGCACAAACCCTAAAATAACCTACTGCTGGTTCCACTTGGGCCACAGGTACGCATGGGGCAAGACTGTACAGGCTGCAGTGCCACGTGGAGGGCACCGCGTTACACTGCATGTGCTGGTGCTGCTGCTCTGCGGCGCAGGACAGAGCCCTCTGCGCGGGATCCACACGGACCCGTTTGGATCTCCTCAGGAGTCGGGCACGGAGCCTCCCTGGGGCGAAGGCAGCTCCTTCTCAACGTCTTCGCCCGCAGGAGGCAGGAACTGGCTCCCTCAGGGGCGAGTCATAGCCTCACAAGGTGGCTCCGAGTCTGTTCCTGGGGGACTCCTCTGCTCCTTCACAAATTGGGACTTCTTCCACTGCAGGGAAGGCAGAGCACTAGGGAAAGCATCAGAAATAGGGGCACTAAGAAATTCTGTCTGCTGCTCGAGGCCTGAGGGAATCAAAAGTAGCCAGAGAGCCAAAAAAGAGAGAGGAGTGTCAGGTACTTCAGGGATTGCTTAAAAAAAAAAAAAAAAAAAAAAAAAAAAAGTCTCACCATATTAAGTTAATATGATTAGCTTTAGTGAATAGATTAGCTTTGCATACAACTGCTGTCTACACCTTTCTTCCCAGTCCCTAAATCCTTTGTACTTGCCCTTTCTCCTACTGCCAGACCCTAGGGACAGGGATGGACTCATTTTAATGTCTGAAAGGTCCTCCACTCTTCCCAGGTGCTGCCACAAAACGACCAGTGATAATTATGGGTTCTGCTTGTCTGCAAGCTGTGATCTGGCTCACCTGCCCACTGTCAGGAAAACCCCATAATGCCATAAAGTGTCTGGAAACTTCCTGCTGTTTATACAGAAGGATCTTGGAAGAGTAGCCAATAAAGCTTTTGAGGTCTGGCCTTAGTCATCCTTGTAGTCTTTTGAATCTCAAAGCAAAGCAAAGGAACAGGGGTAGCTGGGGGATGGATGTGAGACACCCGTGAAGCTGAAGGACTCTTCTCTCAGAGGTGCAAGATGCTGCTCAGGAAAAGCAGCTCTATGGAATTTACAGTGTCTACAGGCTAATTTGCTGCCTGCTTTCATGCTCTTTTATAAATGTGCACTGGCATTTATTTGCAATAAACTGGGTGGAGTAAATTGTTAGTCCCTTAACTGGAATAAATGCACATGAGCTGGAACTCCTGGACTGCTCGTGAGCCGATTTCTGCAAAGTTCCTCGCTCTAGTAATCTTAGGAGCTCCAAAGCATCGCTGGAATGAACACAAAAAATTGAAACAAAACGTCCTGAACATGCTCCAGTTCTTTGCTTAGGTAGCAAGGTTAAATGCTCATACAGTGCTTCTATATTTACTGCTCCCCTCCGCCCGCACTGAAAAAGCTCTTTACATTTCTGAGCAGAAATCTTAATATTGCAAAGTGTACCATACCAAAGTGTACCACCAGTGTCATTTCCAAACACCGTTCACACCTAATCTACAAAAGGGAAATAAGGAATAGACCCAGACTAGCTAAGCGTGCGCTCCTTGGCACCGATGAGCGCAGCCTGTTGCTCACCAGGCTTCGTGCCCAAGCGGAGCCGAGGCCCAGGCGCAGCCCCTAGCGCTGCGGCGGCCGCTGCAGACCCGCGCGAGCACCTTCGCCACGCGCCGCGCTCACCTGCATGACGCGCCCGTCGCGGCCGCGGTACAGCGTGTACAGCTGGTAGGCTCGCGCTGCGTGCGGCGGCGGCGGCGACGAGCAGCCACGCTTGCTTCTGCGTTTGGGCGGGTGCTGCTGGGGCCCAGCGAGGGGCTGCTGGTCGGCCGGGGAGATGGGGTCCGAGAGCGCCGAGACCTGAAGGAAACATGGAGAGAGCCTCCCTGTTCACAGGCCCCCAGTGCTGGCAGGGACTCGGCACGTTCACTGTGGTAATTACTGCAAAAACCTGATGAAGACGTAAGCCCAGCTGCTGTGACTGGCCACAACCTGCTGTTTATCAACACAATAACCAGACTTCTGCCCAAACCCAGCTTGCACGGCTCCCCAGCAAAACAATTTCCCCACCAGAAATGGGTTTTGCCTGCAGACTACTTCCACCCCACAGCAGAGGCTGGAAAGCAGGCAGGAGGGACACAAGTGCTGTCAGTCAGCAGAGGCTGTAAGTCTCCAGCTACCTTTTCTTTTGGCTTCTTCTTCTTGCCCTTCTTGCCCCCCGGGCCTGGGGAAGCTGAGCGGGGCTCCTCTTTCAGCTCGCCTTTCCCCTGGGGCGGCTGCTCGCTGCTCGGAGTGTCCTCAGCAGCGGAGACGCTGCCCTGTTCGAAGGGAAGCAGGGAGAGCAAAGCAGTTGAGGGAATGGGGAGAAAGTGACTTTTCTTCACATTTTCAATGCCAAGTGGGTCAACAAGAACAAAATTGGCTCGGAGAGGCCTTAGCAGCAAAGCACGAAGCACGTCCCTGTCCCCAGGACTCCCCTCGGACGGGACACGCAGACTTCTGCTGCCCTTGCGCAAAATGGGCACATGCTGGTATTTTTAGCCCTGATGGGTTTTATTCCCACTCCCCCCTTGCCACGCAGCTGGCGACGCTGGGCTGTACCTTGCTCTGCACCACTTCATCTCGAGGCACGGACTGAGCCCGCCGCTCCTCCTTCAGCCTCTCCCTCTTCTTCCTGAGGCTCCTTCCACGATTAAAGCGCGACACCTGAGGACGGACACGGTTACTCCGCGCTCTCCCTGCCACGGAAGCCACGCAGTAAAGCAGGCTGCTTTGAACACCAACCCAGGGGCAACGCACAGAGGAGAACGCACGGCCCAGTAATGTGGCCATTTACGGCTGTGAAAACACCACCACCGAGCTACATCCAGCAGGGACGTTTTTGTTGTCCCTGGCAGCTCTCCCTCTTTTTGCTGTCCCCAACCCAAGGCGCCGCAGGCACCTCCAGCAGCAGAAACGCAGGCGCAGGGGGCAGGAGGCTTCCCAGGGCTCGAGCACCGGCCCTCGGGGCTGCGGTGACCACGCGGGGCCCTGCAGACCTGAGCGTGCGCTCGGCTCCACGCGGCAGGGCCGGGCGGCGGTGACGCACCTGGGATGCCTTCGTGAGGAGAAGCGCAACCTCGGGGTTGTTGTTCTGCCTGGCGGCCTCGAGAGGGGTCTGACCTGCCTGAGAGGGAAAGAGCACACAGCTTCCTTCAAAGCACGAGTTACTGAAAACGCAGGATTTCTCCCCGTAATGTTAGCAAATGCGCTGCACACAAGAGTAAAATGACTAAGAGTTTTAGTTCTCCTGGATTTAATTTAGCTCTCTAACCAAATATTTTCTACCAACGCTAGAAAAACTTGCTTAGAGTCTGTATTAATACAAAATATCAAAGAAACTCCGCATCCTACTTACGTTGTTGACAACTGACGTATCGGCCCCCGCCTCCAGCAACAGCTTAACCACCTTTTTGTGATTTAGAGCCGCGGCAACGTGGAGCGCGGTGTCTCCTGCCTGGAAATTGCAAAGCAAAACGCAGCCATGTGGCGGGCGTCTTGGGGCAGAAACCCGAGCCTCCCAAGGGCCGCTCCTGCTTCAGGAGACCCGCTGGTCTCGATGTAACAGCTACTCTTAAATTAGGCTTGGTTGAGAAAGACTGGATGGCGGAGGAAGGTGGCAGGAAGGGCAAAAATTTGCTGTTGCTGCCGTCTTTGGAGAAGCACGGCCGGGGCCTGTCACACAAACAGGAACACGAGATGCAGCACGGAGCCTCAGCTCAGAAACCATCAGCAGCAGTGAGCGGGGCGCCGGTCTCGAGGTGACCCCTCAAGAGCTGTGTGTGGCATTGAGCCAAGGGGCTGTAGGAGCAGAGCCTGCGACGCAGCCCTGCGCTTGCTGCACGCACACGGGCACTGGCAGAGCCGGAGACACTGCATTTGGCCAGGGAGAGTCCTCCCTGTCCCCCTGCCCTGCGTTTTGTCCCCATAGCATGCGGGCCCCTGTGCTGGAGGTGCACGACCTGTCAGGGCGACGGAGGAGAGCGGCATTTCCCTGCGCCAGGCTCACTCCAGATAATCTAAATATTCAGCAGTTACAAAGTTAAAAAAAATATATTTGCAAATAAAATTGCATCGCAAACTAAACATGCTGAAACTCATCCTGTAATACATCCTACCTAAGGAACATACAGAGGAGAGAGCATCTTTGTGATCCTGGACTATACATGAAAAGTTTCCCAGGAACATGAGATCATGTGGTAAATATCACACAAGTTATTTATTTAGTAGCTTTAATGTATTTTTAATGCACTAAATCTATTCCTTTCTATAACCCAATTAGGCTACGCATCTAGGTACTTTCCATGTAAAAAAATATGGATTATTAATTCTAACTTATACTGCATATACTGAATTTAAAGCAGTCTTTCTTCTTCTTTATTTTTGATTCCTAATATTTCATAATGCAGCAGAGCAAAACAAAATTTCCAAAGAAAATTGCACTTTTGTAGCATCTGAACAGTGATGAGTTTTGCTTCACAGTAACCAAGTGCTATAATCACAGAATGTTTAAGGTTGGAAGGGACCTCTAGAGATCATCTAGTCCAACCCTCCTGCTCCAGCAGGGACACCCAGAGCACATGGCACAGGGTGGCATCCAGGCCGGCTTGGGAGATCTCCAGAGAAGGAGACTCCACAGCCTCTCTGGGCAGCCTGTTCCAGGGCTCTGTCACCCTCATGGGAAAGAAGTTCTTCCTCGCATGGAGAACCACTTCCTGTGGTTCAGTTTATACTCGTTACCCCTTGCCCTGTCACCGGCCACCACAGAGAAGAGTTTGGCCTCGTTCTCTCTACATTCTGACTTCAGTGGCTGTAATACGATTATCTCGGAGAAAGGCCAAATCCCTGGCACAGTCCCCTGCTGCACAGAAGCAGCAGAGCAAGGACTGAGGAATCCTGACCCCTACCCCGAGGCTTGTGCCCTACCCCTCTCCCATAACCTCCTTCTACACAATTGTGCTTGTAAAGACACCCATATTCAGGAAATGCTTTAACGAAACGATGCAAATGTGATGGCAAAATAATAAACCACTGATATGCCAGTACTTCTAGACTATTTTTAGAAGCTTGGGCACTCAGGGTGGCAGTGAAAGACGTATCAGAGTGGGATTGCTTGGGTAGGAATCCCTCCTTCCAATGATTCTGTGCGCAAAGGGTGCACGTCGCAATGAGGTTCATGCACTGACCTGGTTCTTTTCATGGACTGAACAGAAAGCAGTGAGCAGCACCCTAACGATGGGCAAGTGATTATAGCGAGCAGCCACATGCAGACAGGTATCTCCTGCCTGCAAACAGAAACAAAGCTCTGAGCATGTAATTGCAGCAGGAAAGTTTGTGCTTGTCATGGTGGTCCCGGATGGAATAATCCTATTAAAACAAGAGAGTCATAAATGAGAGGTTCCTCCTCTGTGAGCAGCTGGGCTGTCTTCCCCCAGTACAAGAGCCTCTGTCACAGCAAGGAAGGTTTAGCAACAGCTAGGCGGTGGCGTGGAGGGATCTGAATTTTATAGTCATGGATAAGAAATAAGTGTTTTTGTAAGTGAAGTACCACATTGCTCTGAGGCATTCCTGCGCTACAAAAGCTGCTTTATATTTCTGCATCAAATCTGCTCCCCTGAGCCCCAAACCAACATGATTTACCACCCCAACTCGCTTCCACATGTACTGCTAAGGTGATGAGGGGCAGATGGGGTCCCTCAGCAAAGGTTGGAAGAAGAACAATGCTTATGACTAAAATCACAGTTTAAACGCTTCCAAGAATTTCTACCTGCCAGAATAATGTAGGTAATACAAAGACACACAAAAGTTAACACATGCACTTTTTAAAACTCACATTGTTTTTGAGATCTGCTCGAGATCCTCCAAGTAACAAGATGCGAGTACTCTGGGAATGGCTGTTCTGGCAAGCCAGGTGAAGAGGTGTGTTACCTGCCTTAGAGAAACACAGGAAAATATAAAATCCATCTTTAGAAATTGGACATAAAATCTTTTTTAAAAGCATTAAAATGTAAAAATCTCACATTTCTCAGCAGTGGGAAACTGCTGTTGTTATTTCAACAAAGCTATGAACTGAACAAACCTGAGACTGAAATTCCCTCTCCAGCATGAAATCATTTACCTGAGGGAGAACAAAGGTGGGAATCGGACAGTTTAAAGAAGTCGGCATTGCTCAGGTCTGAAGCAATGAATCTTGAAACTTTCTGAGTCATTAAACAGCATTAACAATAACTTAATTTCAATAGATAGCACTTCCCATGTCTTGATACTCCTCAGGACACAGTCTGGCTTCCAATCCTATTATCTACATAACATTTTCCCTCCCTGCTTGTCTCTGTCCATGCCTAAGCTGCTGCAAACATCTAAAAACCAGCACACGTGAGTGGAAAAGAAAGGCGGGAGGCGAAGGAGGAAGCTCCGGAGCCCACGCTCAGCAGTCGCGTTCCTGGAGTGCCGTCCTGTGACCTGCCAAGCCCGGGGAAGCAGCTTTCACACCAGGGTCAGCCCCACTGGTGACACCCGTGACACCATCACAGCAGGGCAGAGCAAAGGGCAGGTGAGATTCCCGTTCCTCACTGGATGGCTCAACTCCTTCACCTTACATGTGTATGTGCCTTTATGCATGCTGGAGGACAAGAGGGTATTTACACGGATAATTCCACCACAGAAATCTAATTCTTGTGTTTGCAATTACAGGGCGCAGAGTTTGGGCTACAGAGGAGAGCCTGGATGCTCATAAAGCACAAAAGTCTGCAGGCAAGAGAAGAAAAGGGAAAGAGAAGGAATGTAGAAACCTTCAAGCTCCCACCAAATCACACATTAAGGTTTTAGAAGGAAGCAAACAGGCAGTTTTTACTGGAAGAAACTTAAAAACCTGTGTATTTTTTCTCATATTTTGAGGGGTTTTATTAGTCTGACAATATTGGGCTTTTCTTGGCCTGAAAATATTCGGGTTTTGGCCTCCGAGAACCAGAAGAGAAAAGGTTTCACACGCTTACTGGGCTGACTGACTGCTTCAGCTTGATTGTCTTCCTTAATTTGTCCCTCTGACTTTCAAGACACTGATCAAAAATGCAAGATTTGAATTCCAAAGGGACAAGTCCTAGATGTGATCTTCGGTCTTTTGTTGGCACATCATTATTTCAGGCCCAAATGTCTCCTTTCCGAGCAGCCCCTGAAAAGCCCCTGGTGCTTTTACTAAAAGCCATCTGGAGCACTGGCAGTGCTGGGCAGAAGGAGAGGCCCTGCCCAGCCCATGGTGCAGAGGAGCTGCTCACAGGAGCTTGGGAGCTGGCCTGGCCCCTCTCCCAAAGGGAGAGGGGCACAGATACAAATCTCCTCCAAGTAGCCCTAGAAGAAATGACCAGGAATTACATAAAAGAGCATCAACCCCCTCCTGCTTCCTGGCCGAGCGGCTGCTCCAGAAGCCAGTCGCTGTCCCACCACCTGCACAGCGGGAGTCACGCTGTGCAACCTCCAAGGGCTCTAGCACCCGCGGGGTGCTCCTGCACACCACGCTTGGCCCTGGCTGCTGAAAAAGCGGATGCAATGACAGCGCCTGGCCAGCAGTTACACAAGTGAAGGCTCTTTCAAGGAAACCATTTGGGGATTAGACAGATTTAAGCTTTTGCTTTTCTCAAAAGCACAAAGGGTGAAAGCGTGTGCACGTCTCAGCATGGTCACTCTCATTTTTCAGCAGTTCCTGAGAAAACATGATGTCCATTAAAAAATAAAATCCCTAACACGGAGTTACCAAGGGTGAGCAGCACATGGGCAGAACACAAACGGCCTGCACAGCAGCTTCTCCCACAGAGTTAATGCCAGCCAGGTATCAGCACCGCCAGGCTCTCCTGTGCATGGGCTTTTTTAAAAGAGGTTGTCCCAAAACAACCGATGCGTGCTGTAAAGATTTGCTTAAGGGTCTACATTAGTGTATTAAGAAGAAATATATATAACTTTTATTTTTCCCCCTATATTGCATTCATTTGGGTAATTTCTCAAAATTGGATTGTGAATGCCCTTTTCCTATTAGTACAATTCATGTTTATTTTATCTTACACTAATCAAAATGAATCCATTCAGTATAAACAGCAACAGCAACTCAACAGCACTTCAAATGATGCATTAAGTATAGTTAAAGAACACTGGAATTCCTATGGAAATATCCACACTAGTAGAGAGATGGTAGCTGTCAAAATATGGATTTCCTAATACCTGTGGAGGGATCATCTAGGTTTGACTGATGCAAAAAGGATACGAAACCCCACTCTGACTTGCTGAGAAATGCCATGAGCAGCAACCTCCAGGGACGAGAATCCCCACACCGCATGAGCACGGGAAGTGCCGTAGGAATGTGCCATGGGTATGTGCCTCACCTTGTTCCTGGCGAGGACGTTGGCCCCGGCTTTGACGAGCAGCCTGGCCGAGTGGCTGAATCCGTGCCAGGAGGCCTCATGGAGCGCGGTGTTCCCGTCCTGTAGAGCACACGGAGGAGGTGAACGCGCCGTGCCCCGCGCAGAGGGACACTGCATGCACAACACAGCTCTTGGCACGTGCTCCCTGATCATTTAATACTTTATCTTCCTTTCCCACTACCTGATTTTCTACTTTATTTTTAGCAGAAGCAGAAATGCAGCAGATTTGACTTAGCAAACACCCTGCATGCTTTCATGTCTCCCAAACTCCTGCTTCAGTGACGTGCCCAAGTGATGCTGCCTTGTGAGGACCAGCCAGGCTCCGCTGCTCTGTGTAAGCTGGAATGAAATCTGATGTTTCTAGCCTTCTTCTCCCACAGTTTTCCCATAAAAATTGTAACTTCTGAAGTTCCTGGCAGCTACTCAATAAGTGTCCTTAGTTCCCAAGACAGAGCTGGGTATTGGGGACAGAAGATGACGCAGGTTTTGATTGTGATTCTACTCTGCGTAGCTCAAAGAGGGGCTGTGCTGGGAGTTGCTTACAGGTATGTTTTTACTTTGTGCATAACTAAGACACATAGTAAGTAACTAAGACACAGAACACAACACTTACACCATCCGACTAAAAGCCAAAAACAGGATTAGCAGATAAAAGAGACCCCCCAGTGTCATCTGGAGATGTCTTGGAACTCTACAGACTTTTATCTTTCTACCTTCTACCTCTACTTCCTACCTCCTACACCTGCTGGAAAGCAGAGGGAATGGCACTGGAACTTGGAATTAGTTATGTTTTTTTTCAAACTAAATTTACAGTCTGGAATGAGCAAGGGAAATTGTGCAGTGTTTAAAGGAAGGCAAATTATTGAAGAATGACTCTGATCAAAAGGTAGGTAAATCTGAAGTTTATACTGAAGATATGGTACATCTTTTTTCCAGTTCTAATTACTTTTAAAGCTTCAGATACCTAATTCAGGACTATAACTCACAATCTACTGTGTGCGACCTCAGTAGTAGTGGCCAGCAAAGCTGCTGTGCCCCAGGACTTGGCTTTGGCTCATTACCTTGTCTTGCCTGTCCAAAGCACAGCCCTCCTGAATGAGAGTTGCAATGACATCCGTGTTGCCTACGACAGCAGCCCGGTGCAATGCTGTCTGATCACCCTGCAAAGAGAAGCAAGGTTTAATCCATGTGCTTGCCACCTAATTTTGATTTAACACAGACGCATACAACACACACACAGGGGGTACAAATTCCACGCTCATACTGCCCTGATCCAAGCTGCCTTTGAAAGCAGTCCCAGTAAACACCGATCATTACAGGAGCCAAGATTAATGAAGTTATTGTAGGTATCAGAGAGCTACAGAGCAACTGCTTACAAAGTATTTCATCTCATCGCAATCCCATACATGGCACAATCTCATATCTTAAAAATATTGTCGTATTAGAAGGCAGTGAATCTAATACATTAGGCTTCACACATCTAATAACCAGCAGTATTTATGGGGAACTAAAGGAAATTATAGGCTGCTGTAATTCATCATAATGATCATCCAGTCCTTACACTAACTGGATGAGGCACTACTGCTTTGCCTCTGACTGCTCCATCAATCCTGCTTGGATAAGGAACATGAGATAGGATCAGTCTCTTCAGCATCTCTGATTAATTTACCAATTAGTGCTAAGAGTGGAGGCAATTTTATGATGAAGACCCCAACTGTGAGACTATCAACTTATTTCATTCACGATTCTGAGCAGTGTTAAGGTCCAAATGACTTTCATTTCTCATTGACCTGCCACACAGCAGTGAATAGAAAGTTTCCTGCATCCATATATTTCTTTTATGGCTCTGTTTCCAAAAGAAATAATGCTGATGTGATCATCTTGTCTGACTGCCCATCAGTTTCTCCTCTAGTAACTGTTTAACCCATTTTCTGAGCTAGAGATACCAAGACTGATTTCCTAACAAACCTTCTAGCAATGGAAGACTGAGGAGAATCAATGGAAAGGCTTTAACAAGGGAGCTCCTGCCCCGTTTGGCCTGTCTCTCAACAGCTCCCTGCATGCCCCACTGCCACTTGCTCTGCACAGGGGGCACGTTTGGAGATTTTTTTATTTTTTAATGTGAACGGTGGCACAGGTGGTGGCACAGGGGATGCAAGAAATGCAAGGGAATGAAGCCTATTGTGGATGTGTGAAATTGTGATGAAAGAGAGGAAATAGGGTAATTTGTGCAGTAAGACACAAATCTGTAGGAAACGGAGGTGCTTTAGTTCCACTGCTTCCAGTCAACCTCTCCTGGGCTTCCCGTGTAGTGACTTCGAGTCTGCAGTGCTGAAATGCAGCCCGTGGGTCCAGGCAAAGGGTTGGTTTCAAAGCTGCCCCCAGGCTTTCAGCGGGTGCCAAACAATCTGGGAGTCCAGTCCACTGCTGCTGACCTAGGTAATGCCCACCAAAAACACAGGAGGGGCAGAGATATGCAACGTACCCATGGAAAAAAGCTTGCAGAGGAGGCTAGTCCTGAACCACCCCCGCTGCAATTCTTTATCAGACAATATCAGGTTATACTAAATAATAAAACCGGAGGGATTTCCTTTGTGTGTGTGTGTCATACAGACTGCGTTCAGATAACTGGATGATTTTAATAATTCGTTCTCAACAGCAATTAACAGTTGATTTATAAATTGCTTTCAGTGCCCTTCTTTTATAGTCATGTTATCAATAGGTAAAATGAGCACTGCCAACACAGCTTTCAATAACCCCCATATGCCAACTCTCATCACAAGTAAATTACATCATATTGGCTTATAATCATGAAGATGATTTTTTTTTATGTTTACTGAGGGGTTTTTTTCCTAATTCGCTAACTGTGCTTTGTCTTTAGAGGTTACCTTGTCCCTATTAAAACTGGAAATTTACTTTAGGAGAATTTAAAGAAAGGCAGTAAGGGTTCTAGGAGCTGGGACTTCTTCTCAGAAAAACACAAGGAATTGCAAAGTACAGCAGAATCTCTGAACTTGTGTGTTTATCTCTAAACTAAAAAACCACAACATTTTATGGAAAATGTGTCCAAAATATACTCTCTCACAAGAGCAATTGTCAAATACTTTCCAATTACTGCTACTGCCCTGTAAATTGATTATGGAGGTGATCAGATTCACAGGAATGAATGGATTTGATTTAGTTTGTAATTAAGGATCTTCTTGCTAGGCCAATTTAAGTTAATGGTGTTCTTGTTATTAACCCAATGCCATTAAAGTAATTGCGTTGAGGGCCGCGACTGTCAGGGGAACCAGCCTCACCACATTTGACTTGCAGTCACGCTGCTCAAGAAGGGGGATTGGATGCTCACACATTTCCTACATGCTCAAGGGAAGAGCAAAGCATCTAGACTAAGATACAACTAGCACACTGACAGGGAAGTACCTAATCACACAACAGGGAATGTCAAAGGGCGTCTGCAGCTCTTCAGCTCTCCAACAGCGATGTCTTTGGGACAGCAACGGATAACGTCCATCCATGCTGTCAGGAAGGGTGACCCTCATTTCCCCTAGATGTACGGCCACATCACTAGGCTCGCTCTTCAGGAGGGAACTGCCAAGACTTTAACTTAGAAACCCTTAAGAGAGAAGCATTGAGAGCCTCAGCCTTAGTACAGCAGTGCCTCAGGGCACAGGCAGCAGTGGAGCTTCAAGTTCCTGTGTAATTTTTCTGGGGAAGACCCCCTCCAAAACTCCCAGCTCCAAAGGCAACGAGGCAGGATTTGCTCAGCCATTCCAAGTGTATTTGGACTTCAGCATACACACTACGCTCCAAGCACTTAAGGTGCTGTGGGAGCTGAATTAAAAGTCTGATTCTCACTACTTTGTGAGTTCCTCAGCAGGCCAGGTATTAATAACATCGAATATACCACTACACATGTCCCAGGGCTACTGCACTAAAAAGCCTGGGACCGGGAGGTGTGTTTCCAAACACAGAGACCTGTCTCCGCAGAGAGATCTTCAACACCTGCTTGGCAGAGAGGCCTCCAGGCTGGGAACGCTGAAGAAAGGCACACATGCAAATCTTGGCATTCTCCATGGATTTTGCATTACGCTTTCCTTTAGGGTTTTCACTAGGCCACTGGCATTCATCCAGGGCCCTGGTGTTTGCAATTACCTTCTGGGCTCCCTGAGTTTCTTCATACACTAACTTAAAGCAGTGGATGCAGCCACATGGAACAGCACCCAAGAACCTGACTGGCATCTACTTTATATCTGAAACTCACAGAATCACAGAATGGTCGAGGCTCGAAGGGACCTTTACAGACCATCTAGTCCAACTCCCCTGCTCCAGCAGGGACACCCAGAGCATGTGGCACAGGGTGGCATCCAGGTGGGTTTCGAAGATCTCCAGAGAAGGAGACTCCACAGCCTCTCTGGGCAGCCTGTTCCAGGGCTCTGTCTCCCTCACAGGAAAGAAGTTCTTCATCATGAGGAGATGGAACTTCCTGTCACCACAAGGGATAGGAAATAACCCAAATAATTTAGGAAAGGGCTCCAGAGAGGTGCATGTTCACCTCCCGGCTCCAGAGAGGTGCATGTTCACCTCCCAGCTCTCTCACCTCTAGCTGGGAGGAGGGAAAGCACACAGGTGCTGTTCCTAATCCTCACATCTACCAAGAGCTGGTTTACACCAATTTGCAATACGTTTTTTTTCTTGCTCTGATTAAAAAAAAAAAATAACCCTCACACTTTTTTTCTACACTTTCCCTTTTCTCTACTGCCTCCATCAGCTCTATCATCTCATTTAAAGCACCCTGCTTTCCCTCCTCACTGTCTCTCCATGTTTGCATAACCATCCAAACAAACTCTTGCTACCAGGGAACTTCACCGAAACCAACCACCAAACTTGTGCCTTCAACACCTTACACACAGTGCCAGACAGCTGTCTGACACCACTTTGAAATCAAGGCAGCACGTTGATGGCAGAAGGCTTACAACACTTGTAAAGTAAAAATATGATCAAGTATAAAGTCTCTCCAGAGCATACAAGAACATTTGAGTATCCTGAAGCAGCTGTACACCAAGGCAACGCAGTGTGCCCTACAGTTTCTCAGTGTCAGTTGGTTTCTCTCCCCCTCCTTTGCTAAACAACCAGCATGAACACAGTGCAAGAAGTATTTCACTCTGAGCAAGAAAGCATGATGTACAACCAGCAGAAGCCATCAAGGCATAAAGATGACTGAAAGAAAATACAGCATAAATGAGACTTAAATGGGAATGCAGAAATAAGTCACTTTATCTACATGCAGCCAGAAATCATTACGAGCTCCGGATTCTTTTTCCATTTGAAGTTATTTTTCTGTTTTTTAAAAACAGGAGCTTCCAGGGAGAAGTTTCAGGGCTCAGCCTTTGGCTCTGAAGTGCCATTTTAGCCCGAGCCGGTTCTCAGCAGCCCGTGCGGAGCGAGCGGGAAGCGCGACGCCCCGACCTGAGCGCGGCGCTCGCCATGCAGCCATGCACCGCAGCAGCGCTCGCCCGCCACGCTGCCGCTAGGACCTCACCGCATGCAGCCACGGAGCAGCAAAGCTCAAGGCAGAGTGAGGCAAGATTTCTAACCTCCTTCTCTCTTTCTGATCTTCTAGGTTCCTTTCTAGCCTTTCTCTTCTGGTTTTTCTTATCTTTTTCATCCTTGGTTTCCTTCACCGGGACAACTTTCTCCTTGACTATTTCTGAGGTGTGTGCTGTATGGATACTCATTGACCACTCAGAGATTGCACTGGGATCCCAGTAAGACTTTTCAGGATTGGCAGGGAGAAGGAAAGAATTAGCTCCTGGGGTTGCGTATCCTACAGAGCTGGACTCCACGGGTTGAAATTCATAATAATCCCACTCCAGGCCACTGGAGGTCATTCTTCAACTAATTCTTACGGCTCTTACTGGGTTTTAAAGAACGTATCTGCAGAACATGAAGTCAGTGTTTTAATCTCTCCACAACATTTAGCAACTTTTAAGTTTCTGCTTATCATCTGGCAGATGGAAAATAAGCTTGACATTTGTTTATTGACTAGTTAGCTTCAAAATTAAATGTTTTTAGATGTTTATTGTCATTTAAAAACATGTATTTCAGCTTTTTAGAACCTGATAGATTTTCTTTGTCTTATCAGAGTTCTGCAGGCAAATATCAATTCAAGTTATTTACTTTTTAATGAAATATGTAATGCTCCCTTCTCTCATGAGCAATTTAATCTCTCAACCTAAGTGTGTAGTCCTGAAAAACAGCAATGAAATGCACAAGCATTAATCAAAACTTTACTTGATGATACAATTCCTTCACTGCCAATGAACACACTCTAACAGTAACTGAAAGATAATCAATAATATAAATAAACTGCAAAAATTAATTACACAAGGAGGAAAAAGAGATACAGAACCTTTTTAAGACCTGTGTAAAAGCAAAGCAGACATATTGTTGTTAATATCTTTCACAAGTAAAAATCCTTACTTGGAGTGCAAGACAAATGCAAACACACACTCCTAAACCATGCAGCAACTCCTGAGGCTCGTCTTAACCCCAACCTGATAATAAATATTCAACACAGAGCCAAAAATCAAAGCACCTTTTTAAAAACTTGTACCTGCAAGTCAAGCATGTACATAGTTTGTTCAGATTAGTCACTGCATTTAGAAGTGGTATCCAGTTTTCAGGAACTAAGCCCCTGAGAAGTTCACAGGACAAGTGAAATAAGGTCTCCCATAAGCTGAACACTTCTGCAGTGCAAGACTGCTGAATTCAGCTCATGCTAAACACAGATTTACTGTTTCCCCATGATGCCTAATGCATCAGGTTTATATATAAATAGCTTAGATTTTATGACTACAGGATTGAATAAAGAGGCAATTTTCACAGCAACCCAATTTAAGAGTAAATCATTGGCAGCCCTTAGAGTCTTATAGCTACTTTACAAGTGCAATCAGTCTTCCTGAAAAAATATAAGTTGCTGTTCTAATTTTGTCTTAAATTCCTGATGTACCTTTTTTTTCCCGGGCAAGGCCTAAAAATGAACTCCCTATCCAAATAAACTGAAATTCCCGCTACACTTGCAAATCAGCCTCCTTTCATAGATGGGCAAAGGAAAAAACAGAGTGCAGAAAACACTTCTTCCTAGAAAAACAAGTTTTTCCGTGTGAAGCTGGCTGCCTGAATACCACTGTTCTAGGCTTACCTGCTAGACACTGCTTAAATATCACTGGGAGGCAACTGCTCATATGGAAAAAGAAATCAATTTTCCAATTTTTAAAGACATTTAAGACCCACTAGATGCAAGGGGATTCTCAAAATGCCCCTAGGGGGTTCCTGTGTCCTTTCAAAAGTCATATAGGAGCCTCTGCTAGTAATCTTTGTATCTCTAGATTTTTTTAAAGAACCTACACTTTATTTATTACAGAGGGAACAACAGCAATCCTTCTCAAATTTGTTCCAGGATGCTCTCATAATTATAATACATGCATTTACTTATCACTTTGAAAGAGCATTTCAGAAGGGTTGGACCCTTCATTAAATGTTTTGACAAGTTCCTGCTCTGAGCACAGGCATCAGCACAAATTGGAACCAACATTATAGCCAGAATTCAGCAATGAATCTGAAAGGAGTCATGGTTATTTAATTGCTGCTGCATAGTCCAGCCTATATTGCTGCTCATCAGAGTGAGATATATAAAACAAGGTTACTGACCGCTCCCCAGAGCCAGGTCCAATATTCTAACTATTTATGAGGAAAAATGGGAAATCCTACACGTTTTACTTAACGACAACAACCTACCCCTTTTGAATTGCTAAATTCAAAGCTGATGACATTATGCCAAAGATTCACCACCCAAGGTATGATGACAGGTATGATGAGCCACCCATCCCACACTAGTGACAAGGGGGCCATTTCCCTGCCATCCCACACGTTACTTTGGGCAGCTGCTCCGTATTCTGCACGCTGCAACACAGATGTGCCCAACAGCAGCTCCCGCTCAAGCGAACCCCACAAGAGATCGGCGCCCTACCTGAGGCGTTCCCGCACCCTGCACTCACTCTGCTTCACTCCTGCATCACCTGGCAGACAACTGCTCTCACTGCTACTCACATCAGCCTGGTGTAGCAAGAGCTCTTATAAAGCTCAGGAGTTTCAGTATGAGTACCAAGTTACTCGCTGAAAACCACCCTGTTTTGCTTTGTCTCCTGTGCAGTTTTGCATCTCCAAATTATAGGTTACATCTCCAAAAGAAAAAAATAATACAGGAGACTGATTGTTTCATTTAATCCTACTTCAAAGAAGCTATGTTCTACACTTATTTGCAAATTACTGATGAAAAAACAGCTGTCTTCCCTCCGCCCCAAACAAGGATGGTTACATATACTTACATCATCCTGAATATCCAGGTCACAACCTGCCTTCAGCAAAATCTGGACAACATGGAGATGGCCCTTGTGGGCTGCAAGATGCAGAGGGGTCCGACCATGCTATGAATGAGAAGAAAATAATAACATCTTAAGATATTATCTTATATGTAGCAGTTGACCAGAATTTTATTGTCTTTTCCTCCTGCTTCTAGTTATATTTCTCTAAAGCAACTCGCAATAGCAGCACTAAGTGTACGGACATAAGGGCTTTACCTTATTTTGTGCATGCTGAATACTCCTCTTCCCCACCGCTGAAACATTTCAGTTTACCCTAATGATCCTCTTCAAAAGGGATATTCTACTCAAGTTACTCCTGTTAAAACTCAGATCCTGCTTTGTGTCCATGCTTAAATAGAATTAATGATTGGTTGTGTTTGTTTTTGTCCCTTTGGAACTTAAAATTATCAAGCACTTTCAGTTCCACTCTATACACAATGCGGCTCTAACAGTCTAATTCATATATGGCAATTGGTATCAACAGAAGAGTTATGGGAATGGAAATGGAAAATTTGAAGTTACTCCAAGTGACTTAATGTATATGACAATCAATCTTCTTTGGAAAGATTACCAAGCCTTAACCCTTATAAAAACAGAATATAAAATAGCCACCAGAAAAATAAATCTGCAGTATAATTAAGGACAGCTTCCTAATAGACGGAAGGACAAAAAAAGCTTTAAATAAATGATAGATAGCTTTAGAAGGGGAAAAAAGTGACTGTAAAAATCAGAAATTAAATAAGCAAAATAGCATCTCCCTAACAAATGGGTTACAAAATCCTGAGTGAAATGGCAAGAAGAAAAGAATATGTAATTATAACTGAGTTCTGTTCATCCTTTGGTGGAATTTAAAATAAGACTTTTCAGAAAAAGGGGAAGGGGCGGCTTCTCCTAAAAGAGCTATAAGAATCTATGTTAAAAAAAAAAAAAAAAAAGCTAGAATGCTAAAGAGATTATTAGTAGTAGACTGGACAAAAGAGTTAAAATAAGCAATTCCCTAAAAAATGGTCTTGTAAAAGCTAANTAAAAAAAGACTTTTCAGAAAAAGGGGAAGAGGCGGCTTCTCCTAAAAAAGCTATAAAAATCTATGTTAAAAAAAAAAAAAAGCTAGAATGCTAAAGAGATTATTAGTAGCAGACTGAACAAAAAAAAAAAGAGTTAAAATAAGCAATTCCCTAAAAAATGGTCTTGTAAAAGCTAAAAAGACTAAACTCATAAGGAGAGTCGAGAGTTAATGCCTGGTTCAGGAAGAAAGCATGCATGGCAAAGCATCAATGTGAAAAGTGAGTGAAACACCTATTAAATAGGATTATTCTAAAACTATTTATTATAAATTTCATCACAACTAGGAAAATTACATCCCAGTCATCTGCTAAAATCACAGAGCATCATCACAAAGAATCATATTTTGTCCAGCAGGCTTTCTATGAGACAAAGAAGTTTTACTTTTTTCTTTGCCTGCCTGGATATCTATTTCTTCAGCATTGTAGTTGCCACTGTATATTTTTCCTTCCAAGAATCCATGAAGTTTATTTTACCCTGGGCAGGAAAATAAACTGCCCTAGAAGATCAACCACAGAAGAAAAACCTCAGAAGCTGACTGATGACTAGTGGCCCTATGTAAACAGAAGACAACCATTATTTCTCTGAAATTTTAAGGAAATTTGCCAATAGGAAAGCTAAAAGAAAATAAAAGCACGGATCAAGATGAGCTGTTTTCATACAGCGATTCCTATATCCTAAGAGGCTGGTACAGCCGCGGCTGATGGGGACCCAGAAGCACGTCCACGAACCACTGCGGCCGCGGCAAACGGGCAGCCCTGGCACACGGAGCACATTGCCCTTAGCCAGCGCCGGGAGGAGAGCCAGGGCTTGGCTGCAGCTGCAGGGAACCCAACAGCAGCAGGGTTATAAGTCTCCAGGCAACGTTAAAAAGAAAAACTATCCGGATTGACAAAACATTCCTGGCTACAAACAATGCGTTTGGATTAGGAGACGTGCTCAAGCACGCTCAGGTTCACAGGTTCCAACTTTCTATATTACTTAATTGCGATAAATCACCTAATCGAGGTGTCTCACTTCCCAGCAAGCTTCTCGTATATCACAACAACAACTTATTGCAAAGTGTGAGCGCGGGGCAGGAGAAGGAAAACCTGTGCAGCTCAGGAGAACCGTGTCACCGGCACGGCTGTGCCCCGGCAGGGCAGCTTTCTGGGGAGATAACCATCTCCAACCCCTGAAAAATAAACCGAGGTGCAGCCAAAGGTATTGGGTTAAAAATAAACCCTGAAAGAGGAGCGCGGGGTTATTTCGAGGCGAGGAGCTTTCTCCTGGGCCTGGCCTGATGAGCAGCACGGCGCGCACAGGGCAGCGTACCGAGCGCTCGCAGGCGCACGCGGGTCACACCGCGGCCGCCCAGCACCTCCGCACGGGAGCCATGCTCCAGAGAGGGCCACCCCTGCCCTGGCGGCAGCGGCACGCAGGCACGAGGAGCCACCTGTTTTAAACATCTTAAGATATTAAAATGAAAGAGATTACTCAGTATATTCCAGCTTTTCCAGAGGATCTGGAGGTTCAAAATTCTCCACCCAAAAAGGTAAGTCCAACTTCCTGCAGATAGTTAGAGCCAGGGTCTGCAAAGGCCAGAGCTATGGCGCACAGTCCTCTTCTCTTCCCACCAGCTCTGGACTAGGGAAGCAATGTCCCTAAAACTACAGTGGGAGAGCCAGAAGGAGGAATGATTCTAGGACATTAAAATGATGAAAGGCTCAGGCTCTTGGAAAAGCACCAGTTATGTCAAGATTAATCATAACATTGTAAAGCTGGCAATGCCATACATGTTTTTTTAATAAAAAATCTAGGAGGAAGAACAAGGAAGAAAAAAGACAGATTTCCTTCTGTCTCTCCTCTGTAAGGACATTTCACATTCACCAGGGCAGCACTGCCAAAGGGGCGTATCTGAATACACGGATAGGTCCTGATGGCAGAGGACACATTACAAACAAGAATGTCTTAGATGCTCATTACAGGGAGACACCACTAAAACCAGAGTCTGCTTAACATGCAGATTACTGTCTTAGAAGCTTGGTATGCTTTCCAAAGATTAACTGTAATGATTTCAGGGTTATTATCAGCTACTATAGACGTATAAATGAGGCTTTTACAAGTCTTGCATTAATGAATCAATAAGGCAGTCGCTCATACAAAAACACATGGTTAAAACATTTATTCAAATGCAAATAATTGCTTCTGCAGACCACACATAACCATCACATAAGTCGTCCCTTTTCACGAACTCATTGACAAAAAAGGAGTCTGTTGCACTGAGGCTGCAATTACCAGCAGTGACATAGAGCTGTAGCTGTGAGGTTTATCATGTCGCAGCCAAGCACAAGTAAACACCCACATGAATTTCAGTGGTAAAACACAAGGGTACAATTTTTGTTTGCATTTATTTTTTATTTTGCTTTTCAAACATTGGCAGGCAACTGTCCATAACTACATTTTAGAACAGATATTTTGTTAGTGCAACTGTCAGGCTACTCTAGGTGTGCTTTCTACACCAAATCCTTAGCACCACAAGCTGCCACATCTTGCCCTGTGTTTATATATCCATGCACTTTTTCATGCAGGCACATTCAGGTCTCCATTTCACCATTGTGTTGAGCTACACAAGCACCATTATTTAGTCATCCATTCTGCATTTATACAAAAACACGCTTAACCACATTTTTTTTTTTTTTAGAAACCTTGAAGAGAAACCAGAGTCTTGTCACACAGTTCACTGGCAATTTGTTGGACTGTTCACCGTGAATAACCTGCTCACTCAAATCAGCAGAAAGTTTCTCACTGACCTCCATGGTCAGTGGGCATGGGCATTGAACAAGTCCCTAAACATTGTTTTTGCTTTACTGTTTAAACCAGACACTTAAGACAATAAGTAGTTTTTCAAATGAAAGGAACATAAAAATGTGAAAGCATCAAAATGTATTTATTTTTCTGTGCCATTAATTTAAAATGGAAGATAAAAAGACTGCTTTCAAGATCTCAGTAGCTCAACATGCTCTCAAAGTAAATATTGACAACAACTCTAGCACAGAAATTTAAAAAAAGTAAATAAATAAATAGCACTATTGAGTTAAAAAAAAGCACTAGCTTTTGCATTTCCATGGCTTTTTCAAAAGATGATCATTTCTTTGCGGAATTCAATTTACCCTGTGGTCTGCAGATAAGTTATATTCTGCTTCACTTTGAAAAAGCAGCTATGGTGCTAACCCATGGTGTAAACTCCTTTGAAAGTGCGTGTTACTTCCTCTAGCAAATCTTTTCCATGGGTGACAAGCGGCACCATTCCCTACCACAATTTCTCTTGTGCCACTTCTGGTGCTCCTCAGATCCCTTCCTCCCCTCCCCAATCTCATCTCACAACATCTAAAGAAACGCAACTTAAATTTCAAAGATGCAGCTTTCAAAAATTTTACTGAAAGAAAGCTCCACTCCAAAACAACTAAAAAATGTGACCCACTTTCTAGCTTGGAAGAAAAGACTTATCACATCAGGCTTAGCTTTGAATCTTCCAGCTGTGGCAGCAAATTCAGCAAAATCCTCTGTAAAAGATTCTGCCTGCTGAGTCAGCCAATTCAAACGACTAGTTATTTATGATACTTTCTGCCATTTTCACAAATCAAACGGCCCTATATTTCACACCTGAGAGCATCTGCAGGTGCCAGTGATCACCAGCTCCCGGCGTGGGGGTGCTGCCGTCGGAGAGAGGTGGCATAGAGCACGTTGTGGCCACCACAAACTCACCCCCCAGCAGCACACTTCTTGCCTTCTCACTCCCTGTTGGATGCGAGTAGGTCTGGCACAACCCCAGATTTTAGAGCACGGCACGAGTCAGGGTGTGTTTCCACCTCTGTTTTGCACCAACTTCACCTGGGAGGGAGGAACTCAACTGAGCAGGCAGCTGTTACTGAGATAGCGCAAACCGAAGGCAACCGGCAGCAAATATGGAAGCAAGCACCTAAAAACATCAATTCTCCGTTGACTTTTGACTCTAGCATCATGCTTTCTCAGTTTACCTAGTTAAGGTGAATGGCAGTATACGCAGAGGTGACAAAAATGATAGACTATTTTGCAGTTCAATTATGGACTGAAGCAGTGATTAACCACATAATATGACATAATATGACCTTTCATATGTGAGAATAGACCCAGAGCTGCTTTGCCAGCTACCTAGCATTTAAAAGGTCTTGGTTTATTAGGGAAAATATGCCTCATTTTTCTTAAGCCATGTTCAATTAGTCTAGTCAGAATAAAGAATTCTCCAGCATTTAGCAAGAGTTTATAAAGCAAATCCTGCTCTAGAGCCCAGCCACTTCAAGCTGTGGTTCTCTATGGTGCTTTTTCAAAAAAAAAAAAATTGGTCTGCATTTGCAGACACATATCAGAAATTCATTTTGACCCTAGAATGATGAGGGAACTTTTATTCTCGCTGTAAAGAGCTTTTTCTCTGCATGTCTTACTCCAATAAAGCTCTGATAGAATTAAGCAGATATTTTGGCTGAGAAGAACAAAAATCCCTTTTCTTCAGAACAAACCCGGAGAACTTAAGATTAAATTGACAGGAAAAAAATAAGCCTGTGAACAAAAAATAGAAAACAAAGGTAGAAGGGAACTAAAGCATGCATGTGAATAAAATGACTTTTATGCTTCAATCTGTAATTTTACGCTTCTTTCTCAGGGGCTCCACTCCCTAGATAAAAGGGGTCTTGTTTTCAATTTATCCTAAAGCTAGATCAATAATTCCCAGCTGTGACAAGCATGTCACCTAATTCCCATTCAGAAATCACACATTCCACTCGAAAATAGTGGTTTGTAGTAGCAGCAGTTATGATAGTAGTAGTAATTGTCAGTTCTGGATCAATTATTACCCCTTAATGGTAGTTGTTATTTTGCTCCTGCTCAACTTACTGGGAGGCTGCACAAGAACCTGGCCAATCTGATAGCTGATATATATATATATATATGTATATTTGATATCCATGCAAAGGCTAAGCACCAAAGCAGGCACAAGAAGCTGTAAGCTGCCTGCATCAGATAGGAATGAAAAATGCACGCAAACTGCTCTTAAGCAAATGTACTGAGTTTGGATTCGAAAACACATGTTTCTAAAAACATTTAATTTCTTTTTTAGGAAGTTATGCCCAGACACAGAGGTCCAGCTCACAGTTTGCCTTAACTCTTCTCGCTGTAATTAACAGAGGAGCTGATAATTGCACAACAAGCAACACTAACAAAGTGCCAGTCTCGTACAGTGATTGTGGATTTTGTCAGCTAATCCCAGCAAGCAGTTCAATCAGTGCTACGATTAGTTTAGACCATTACAAAAGATGCTACACGCTATACTTCAAGGGGCATGGATGCCAAATTACAGTAACGTTCAAATTTATACAGAACATGGCACCTCTTTTACTACTTGCACTATTTTCAGATAACCTCAGAGGTGAAGACTTTTAAAATCCCTAGGCTACCACTCAGACATCTGTAAATAAGCATTTCTTGATGTACTATTGACCACCTTCAGTAGCTGTTCATCAGAGGCAAACACACTACAGCAAACAGAGCAACAGAGACCACTCGCATTTATTATATTGGTGCACTGTACCTAACAAGGAAAGGCCTCTTAGTTTTGGCAAGCAAACAGTTTTTGTAACTGTTTATGCTTGGACCACTCCAGCTTTCAAAATAAATACCACCTACAACCCAAACACTGTATGGGGTTTGAAAACAACTGTCACTGACAGATAACGAGAGTAAAAAGCAGATTAGCTATCAAACATATTCACATTGTTTTTTTGTCTGTGAATATTAACTTCCATACATTCATTGTGTTCAAAATCAGTATGGAAATACAAACAAGACTAGGCAGGACTGAGAAAAATATATATCAAAACAGGAAGTCCCATATTTCACCTTCTAGCTTCATCAGAGATAACTTATCCAATTCTTTTCGGGCCTTTTTGCTCAGTGAACCTTCTCTACAACAGCCAATTCTATCTCAACTTTTATTTGCTGTTATAACATACTGCAAGTTAGGAATAGGTTGATACTAATTTGGATTCTCATAAAATCATAGCAGAAATTCTTCAGTGGTGACCTTATGAATAAGGTACAGGGCATAAAGTTTGCAGCCCCCAAGCTTGGAACTGATGGGGACTACACAGCAGAAAATCAATGAAAATGTCAGCAAAAAAAGCGAGGCCAGAAATTAGTCTGTTGTATCAAAAGACTTTAAGATTAAGAAACACTTTCTGTGTGTACCTTTATTGCACCACAGCAGGTGGCCTTCCGCGCCCCATGCCCTCGTGCAGAAAGGTCTGCCTTGTAGCCCGCTTTCTCTCGATGGTGATGAATTACTCCATTCATCATTTTGCACATTGTTCACAAGTCAACGCACGTTTTGAAAAATGCCACTGCACCTCCAAGCGGCACAGCACATCTCTAAGCACTCAGCATTCACAACGTGCATGCAGGCACCCACGGAGAGCTGCATAATATGAGATCAGGCACTGTTTATACATTTACATGAGTGCGTTGGGTACAAACCTCCAGAAAATCCAAACACCGCGCCTAGCCCCAATGACATTCAAAACTGCAGGGCTACGAGGGCATTTCCACAGACAATGCCTGAGGAGTTATGCTAGTTCCCAGGGATTTTGCAAAGCGTTTTTCTCCCGTTACCTTGGTAACTGCTACCTTGGCACCCCTGTTGATAAGCTGCACCACATTATCCACTTGGCCTTTGTAGGCGGCTACGAGCAGGCGTTCTGAAAGCACGGCGACCACATCCTGCTGGCTCATGAATTAGGAGAGAAAGGTTTTCAGGGCGAGCAATGGGCAGGTTTCTTCAGTGCGAACACACAAGGGCTTCGGAGCATCCACGCAGCCCCGCAGAGATGAGCAAGGGCTCCGGCTCACCGGAGGGCGCCTTTATTCCTACGCCATCCTCTGGACCTGTGGATCAGAACACAGCACTGCCATCAGCACCATGCCGGAGCCCCGCGCGTTGCCACAGCTCCCCCCGGTGTGTTTGCCTTCCCATCAGGACAGGAGGGCACCACAGGGAAAAGCCCTGGGTCTCCTGCATATGGGATCACTGCATTTCCATGGGGCTGTAGACAAAAGCATGCTTTATTGTAACCTTATTCATGTGGGGCAAAAATCATTAAAGTTTCTGAAAGCATACCCCTCTTTCTGGCTAATCTGTCTTTTTGTGGCCCTCTCATGTTTTCTCCTCCTCCCCTAGGCGTTGCACCAGGCACGCTCCAGCTATGTATCTTCGCTGCAAACAGCACCTCAGTCTGTTTTGGCTGAGAGCATGGGAACAGGTTACAGTCGCTTGCTGCAGATATAAACATACAACCTCTGCACTGGTAGGATTGAGGACGGGCAGCAGTTAAAGGCAGCTGACTTGACTAGTACAAAATGCTTCACAGCCTCTGCCAGACCATCCCAAGGAGACCCGTGCGAGGGCTGCAGCTGGGAGATGCTGACCTGCACCATCATCCCAAAAACCACGTTCCCAGACAGGCACTCGCATCACGCCACACGGGGCCCAAGAACAGCCACGTTCATGCAAACCAGGCAAACGGCTTGCAAACAAGTGTCTCCAGCGAGCTACCAGAGCTGAAAAGGAGATTTCTGACACACTTTCAGAAAGTTTACTTGAAGAAGAGCGAAGACAAAGTTTATCTGAGGTGTTTCAGGGTTCAGAACCGCCCCTTTGGGGATGACTACAGCTTTATCTGTGCTTTGGCAAGATTTCATACCTTAACATTTGTCTCAGTATGGCAAAAACACCTTTTAAGATAGCAAGTGTGTATGCTGCTTACATCTTTCCCCCTCTCTTGAAACAACAACGCACTGCTCTTTATTAGTATTACTGATTTTGCATGGTCTGAGGGTAATAACTACAGGAACTAGGTGGTCTTGGAGACTGATAATGGAATAAAATGCCTTATGTCATCTGTTTGAAACCAGCCCAGAACAGCAGCAACTGAAAGCCATTACTGCTTAATGCCTTTGATGGCCCCATTAATTGACTGAGTTGTCTCACATCAGCTAATAGTACAAAAACCTCCACATCATCATCCCACTTTTTGCTAACCGTTTCAATGGGAAGGTCATCATCTGAGCAGGAAAAAAGACTTAATTTCCCTCTTCATACTAGGAGGACAATCCCAGGAACAACAAGAAAATGTGAGGGTCGTTATAGCACATTCAGTCCCCATCTTCTACATTCTGCAGTCGAGGCCTTTTACGTACACCAATCGCGTGTGACAAGTTCCTATCCACTATGCATTTCAGCAACCAGAAGGTACTGTAACCCAGATCAACGCACAGGTAATAGGGTTCTGTGTCACCAAAGTGGTGTTCAAAGGCCTCTGACATTGCAAGATCACTAATCTGCACTAAGAATCTTGCCTGTGTTAGAGCCCTGCTGGTTAATTTGTAGTAGCACAGGAGAATAGCAGGATCCACTTTGCATTCTTCTGGCAATTTATGTAAACGAATCTTAAAATGTTTTATGAGCATTAATTCTTACAGAAAAAACTCTGAGGAAGTGCATATTGCATCTGCTTTGGCAAAGAACTATTTAAAGGAGAGGAAAGTTCTCTAGGGTTACTAAAAAAGTTATGTCAAAGCCAGGAAATGACTCCAGGTAACTGACTCCTGATTCCTAGATACAAACATTAGGCAATACTATCTCCAGGCAGAATTCTGCTTAGCTTTCCAGTAGCGTCCTCTTGCTTTCAAGATGACAGCACACTGGGAGCAACACTGAAATAGCTGCATGTGTTTTTAGAGGGACAAAGAGACGAACAAAAACTCTGTGGGATTCGCAAGCAGGGCCCACGGGAGGAAAGGCAGCACACACTGCGCAGCTGCACTGCTGCTGCCCTGATCCCAGCCTGACGGATGCAGCTGGGACACCCTGACAGGCAGAAGATGGGGGGGAAGCAGAAGTGCTGGGGCGCCTCGCTATGAGCGCAGACATCCACACACGGCTCTGCCAGCCCCACACCGCGCTCTGGCCAGTGCCACACAGCAAAAACCATGTAAAGGAGGTAAGAAATACAGACGGGCTGTAGCTAATGAGTTCATCTGTGAAAAGCAACATGAGTTTACATCTCAGTTCCATAAGCATTCTGTGCTTAACATTACTAAAACATTACAAAAACAAACTGAGCCACCAGAGCCCAACTGTGCTATTTGGAGAGCGCCCATGACCCTCCCTTCAAACCTAAACCAGCACCTCCATAACCTAAGAGCCTTTCTCATTCCTTGCCCTCTATGACAACTGCATGGTGCAGGACAAGCCTGACAACAGGTATCTTTCTCCACGGGCTTTCGGGCAGCAGTGTTACTTGTTTCTGTGCCAGCACCTGCCTATGTAATGGCAGTTTCCAAATGAGTTGCTCAATCCCTTGTTTATCTCCATCCTTACACCTAACCTGGCTGTTCATGCATTTCATAGATGCACTGATAACAAGCTCCGTGCATCTGAAAACCTGCGGATCTGACCCTGCTTAGTTTTTTTAGTTCTCTTATTCCTTTAATTAATAAAAATAATAATAAAAAAAATCCCACAGGAATCTCATCATTGACATTCTGAGAATGCATTCTTTTGCATTCTTCTGCAAAAACCTCAGTGCAAATATTTTTCTGACATGCTGACACTTCACAAACACACATTAATGCTCAAATGACTTGGTAGCAGTGCAGAAGTTTAGTGCTGCTGGGAAAAAGCCAAGTGCACAGGTACATACCTATCTGCAAGTCAAGCGTCAGGAGATGTACCCACTTTCTGGTTTGATCTTCTGCCTTGCTCTTTTCTGATTACTGCAGTCAATTCTCTCTCCGAGAGATCATTAGCTTCCTCAGCCTGCCATGCCCTGTGATTCTGAGTGATCTGCAGTCACAGCGCTGCTATTAAAACGTCTTTTTCCTTCTTGCCTCTTCCACTGATCGAATCATGTATAAAAGCAAATTAAGGAACTGATTCAGCCTTCAGTCTTCTACAGCTCTCTGCTATGTTGTCTAAGTTTCCTAGTCAGTGCTGTCCTTTACAGAAGGGTATCCAGATAACGAATCCCCGATATTTTGGCTCTTTTGCACTGCCGTCCTTGCATGCACTTGGATTATCTGCAGCTCAGAACAGCACACTCCATCTGAATAGGAAGCCCGGGTGCCTGAGAGTCAAACGTGCCTCTTCTCCTGGGACAGCAAAATCCAGGGACAGGAGTCTAGAGGCAGCTGGAAGGGGAACATCTCCTCACTCTTCTCCTCACGCCAGGCGCAAACTCCCCTCTGCTGCCCGCGGCAGGAGCTGGGGTACCACCCCCTGCAGACACAACTCTCCATGTGCCCCACACAGAGCATCTTTGCTTTAGCAGATCCACACACTCCGCTCAGCCACAGAGGTAACGATGCCCAAGCACCTCCACTGACAACCCCACTGCCCTTACACACCCAGAGGGAATAAATATCACCACAGGCTTTGCACCAGCTCCTGCGCTGCTGCCCAGGGTCTGCAACCAAATCCCTCCTAACGGCCCCAAATCTGGTAGCTCCGGTTCCCAGTAACTTGTTTGAAAGATCACTTTTTTTTTTTTTTTCTGTCTGGATACAGTTGTTGCCTTCTGGCTCCTTTTTCTTTTGGGAAGCACGGAACACACGAATATCCCAACATATTCTGTCAAAACAAAACAAAGCAAAACAAACCAAAACCAAAAAAAAAGGCGGGGGTGGATTTGGATTTGCTTTCACATATTTTAGCATAAGGAACAGCCTGCTCTGCTTCCCCTTTGCAAAGATGAGATTACTTACCGAGGGGAGGTTGGGAAAGCCTGGACCTAATTCCCGAATCACTTGGGGGGAGCCTGCCAGGTGCGATGCCCGCAGCTCCAGGAGCGGCAACGTGGCTCCCCCAAGCAATTGCTCCTGGGAAGGACACGCTCCCTAGATCCTTGGAGCACGGGAAAGGGCAGTCCTGCCATCGCAGATTAGTATTTCAGCTCCACAGCAATGAGACAACGTCTCCAGATCCTGCGACCCAGCAGCATCTCCCCGCATTTCAGCAACTCGATGAGTCACCCAGCGCCACGGAGGCCCTAGGAGGTGTTTGCGTCTGAGCCGAACACAACAGCGTGGGTGGGCAGCTGGCTCCGCCGCGACAGGGTCTGTGAGCTCTTCAGCTCCAGCGTCTCTCATGTGCAACCAAAAGAGCAGGCAGGGAAGTGCAGAACCTGCTCACACCCCCTGCCCCGAGCAGCTCGCAGCCCTCCGAGGCACCACCGGCTGCTTCACCTCCAAGCCCACAACAGAAAACGCAGAGCAAGGAGCGTTTTGGAGACCGAGGGCTGGTGCGGGGCACCTCAGCAATACTGAAAGACTGGGAGGCAGGTGGTAATGACACTATTCTCCTAAATCCATGAAAAAGGACGAAAGTCAATGTCATCCTCTGAGGGCAGGGAAGGAAGCTCCCCAAGTTTTTAACAGATAGAAGCTAATCAACTTTATAAAAAGCACAGTGCTTAATAAAGCAACGTGGAAGGGATACAATGGCAAAACACAGGTCATTCTCAATTAATAAAACCACCAAGTTAAATTAATATCTACATAAAAGAATGCTTCCAGAGCTGACAAAATGCCTCTGTGCAAAATGCTTCTGTGTCCATTACCATGGGAGCAAGGCACACAAGCAAAAGAAAAAAAAGAAAGAAAAAAACCCAAACAAATAAACAAACAAAAAAAAAAAAAACACTTTTTTTTTTCTGGAAGGCAACTTTTTTTTTCTGGAAGGCATGCCAAATTGTAGTTTATCACCAGAAATGAAGCCAAATATTCCCAGAAAAATGCTCATCACCTTGATCTTTCTATGCAATAAAAATAACATAATTAAATTGTTCTAGATTATTTTTGAACATGCCAGTGTAAGTTATGGAGTTAGATCACTTTGTTACAAGAAGACACATAATAATTACTATAATTTACAATAATCAAAATTATTTTTGAAGAACAATTCCTGCGTCTAATACTGCTCATCTCTGCTCTCAAAGAAAATGAGTTTCTTTTCTTGCTAGTGCATAGCAGTGTATTAAAATATACAAAATGTTCTTTTGTTTGTCTACTGATCACTGAAGTTTGTCCTGCTTTAACTATAACAATCAAAAGTAATGTATCCATTTTAGAATAACAGGGCATCTTTACTAAGGGAGTGGATTGTCTTAGAAAGAATGTGAATGTTTCTTGGTATCTAACTTACTTTGTCATTTACTGCTAGATACAAATATATCCTTCACTTCTTTCAGATGACTTTTCAAGTTGTTGGATTCTTTTCCAAGACCGACAGCACTGCCTTCCCTTAAGCCATTTTTTTCCCCCCACATTCCCTCATGTATCCAGTGTAAACTGCTCATGAAAAATGAACGTGTTCTGCTAAAGGGAGGACTCTGCCTCTTACTCCTTCCTACCCCAAGAGACAGTTAAAAAAAAAATCAGTAAAAAGTATCACTATGAGAAACACAACAGCAGTAACAATATCCAAAAAAAGGGTAAAGGGCTGCTGAGTGAATGGCATTATGCATTTGATTCCTACTGTTCTTTACAATCACACCACTACTATTTTTGACCTAGTTTTAACTAATATTGGAAAATGGGACACCTATGCACAACAGTCTGGCTCATCACAGTGTTAGTTTTTGCTATTTAAAGCTCTTCAGTCGTCTTAAGCACCATCGTGTGACTGGGAATCAGCACGGCCCGCGACCCAGGAAACTGGGACAAACAGGGAACATTCTGTGTTTCCTGCTTGTTTTGTTTTGTTTTCTTCCACTTGTTGCTATTAATTACTTCAACAATTGGCGCTGGCGGAGAAGACTCTGCGCGGCAGCTGCTCCTGGGAGAAGCGGATCAGTCTCATTCGTGTCACAGCTGGCGGCCGCCTGTGTCTGGGCCAGCGGCGGGTCCCGCCGTCTGCGCACGCGGGCAGACGAAGCTCCCCATTGAACGAGGCCCCGTCGTCCTACCTCTGGGGTCAGCCTCACCGAGTCTGAACCCTTCGTTGACTGGCGGATCTCTAATGATGCCCAGTTACGACCGAAACCACCCCACAAAGCTACACCTGCCCCGCAGGACGGTTTCACAAGGAGACGCAGACGCACAGAGATGGGTGGTGAAGATCAAGGCCACTGCTTCAAGTCATCAGTTAAATATCACTAATCTCCTTACATACAGGCAATTATTTTTCTTCCCCTCCTACTTTCCTCTTTTCCACATAATCCTGACCCTCATTATCCAGGACACAGATTATATACTTAACATTTTCCATAGTTCTTCACTGGTTTTTATTTTGTTTATCTCTTTAAAGCTCTGGAATATTATTATTCTTCCCAACCTCTCCCTCAGCGTATACATATCATTGACATATCAAACATGTCAAAAACATTCAGTAAACGCAAGTTCAAATCTCAGCAAGTGCGCTTCAGTTGAAGGGCATTTACATAACAAAATATCTATTGTTTAGCAGGAAACACTGTGTGTGTGTGCAAACACACATGCAGGAGAGGTCTGGGTCCTATTTGCATGAAAACAGTCAGAAGGTCTTTCCAGCTGAATGCTGTCTAACAGAAGTGTCGGGTCCAAGCCTTGGGAACCAAGCAGACACCCAGTTGTGATCTTGGGAGAGCTCAGTTTTACGGTGCATTCACACACAGTGGGATTTCTGGACGAGAAAATTCTCCCTTGCCATCATATTCTGCACCAGAGTCACCTGTCAGTCAGTTAAAACTCCACAGAAGTCCCACCAAAGCTGACTGCAAAACTCTAACTGGAAGTGGAATGCACTAAAATCCTTTCCAAAATGAAGGCCTCTTCTTCCCCTGTACCTCTTCCCTCCTTTTTATTCACAGCAAGGAGTCCTCTAATGCAAAAAAACACATTCTGACCTCAGCCCTCCTCACTCACACCGGAGGGCTGGTTTTGATGACACTGCTTTTCAGGCTGCCAGGGGCACAGGCAGTAACTGCTGCTCGCTTTGGGGCACTCACCACGGCAGGACCTGGTGACAGCGCAAAGCCCTCTCCTCCTGCCAACAGTTCTGCGCTCCCTCGGCCAGAACATAACGGCAACCCTGATAAATTTTACAAAAAGACCAAGAAAAGCAAAGACTCGTTGGAAAATGTCAAGAGTAAGGTAATTCTTACATTTATGGATTTTCGGGGCCAGAAGGCTTCTCTCTGGCAAGGTAGTCTGAACTGGCACCAAGGCCAAAACCTCTCTTTGAGCTAAGTCCTAACTTTTAAAAAAGGAATGAAGAGTAATGGTCAGGTAACATCAGAAAATCCTTTGAATGACAGAGCAGGAGAGGAAAAAAAAAAACACACTTTTCCCAGCTAAAAAGGGAATTTTCCAGCGAACAAAAGAGCAGCAGAGATGCACTTCCTATTGCAGTTTTCCATGGCTGAAGGCAGTGATGACACCCGTTGCTCATGCAGGGTCCCAGCTGACAGCTAGCGCGTGCGCTGGAACACACAGCGAATTACATGCACCGGAGTCCCACAACTCCACAGTGAATCCATCAGAGGCACCACAAGCACCCAAGATGCTATTTATACTATCACAGCTCCCCACCTTTGCTAGGCATCTCCTCGAGCGTAAGAGTCTGATAAGCAGCACACCAGTTAAGATGATAGTGGCCAGCTCAGACTAGGTCAGCAGCCACCATAAGGTCTGGAATGGGAGGGAGACGGACTCCGACAGCAGGCGGATGGCAGCGCTGAGCAGCCCGGTGCACGCTACGGGGCAGCACTTCTCCTCCGCACGGCTCACGGTTGCAGCGGTAGAGGAGGACTTTTCCCGTTGTGCTCTCCTAACAACAGGGGAAGCGCAAACATGCCACGATGGGGAACATTCTGGAAAACAGTTGAGAGAAACAAGATGGCTGTGGGGAAGGGGGCACGGAGGTCGTGCTGCTGTGGAGGCAGCGACGTAACGTTGTGAGGCACCGCAGCTCCCACTGTGATTTTCACTCTCTGAACAGAGCTTCCAGCAGCTCCACTGAGAAGCTGTCTGTAAAACACCAGCAAAACCTTAGGTACAGGCTGAAACTACGGGCACACGATTCAAACGCAGAACTGCATTAGTGCTAGATCCAAAACGTGCTGAGGACAGGAGGACTTCCGCTGGCCTAAGTGGACTGTGAACGAGGCCTAAAAAGAGTCTCTAAATACTGGGCAGCATCTTAAACCATCTCTGATAGGATGCTTGACAGGACAAACTCCATTCTTTAGCAACTACAAAGTCTGCTAAAAAGGTATAGTTTTTAAAAGATCCGATCCTATCTCACTGTCCTGGCAAACAGTCTGGGCCTGGAACAGGGAGTTGCAGGCTGCAATGCTGCCAGGTGCTTTGCTCCAATTACTACGACAACTACTACATTCAGTTTTCTCCTCCCATAAAATTTTACCAGAATAACCTCTAATCTTTCTTAATGTATTTATTAATGTATTGCTGTTGGCAATAATGAAGCATGTGAGATCTTTCCTCATGGATGGAGATCCCATTGAATCCCATACAGCATTATGTATCTGTAGATGTGTGTGCAGCAAGAAGCAAACACATAACAAAAGGTGCTGATCATGCATCAGGAAGCCAGACTCCCGCCTCACTGCCAGCTATTTATTTCTAAATTATCCTTGAGACTGCATGTTCACAAGGCACCTGAACTGAAAAACATGCTCAAATCTGTAATCCTCTGTGAACCTCTGTGAGCCCGAAAGGGCTCAATCGAGTGGCTTTAAAAGATCTCCTTGTATTAGCATGACACTAACTTTATTTTTATTTCCCATAATTTTGATCACATTTCTTATAGCTTGGATCTGTGAATTAATACATTAGCTTTTTCTTCTGATGCACACTGCAGAATACGCAGTACACTAAGCAAAAAAGCGTTCAAGGATGGCCCCCTTAACTCTGCATTTTTCTTAAGTTTGCATTTTTCTTAAGTATCTTAATCTAACTAACCCGTGAAATAACATTCACTCAGATAAGTAATGCTTGAAATACTAGCTGCAGCTTAACTAGGTTGGGAACAAGTTATGTAACAATAATACTGGCAGGTCCTGCCAAAGGCATAGCCTTTCACCCTCCTCTGAAGTGACTTTTGGTGTCTCTGGAGCAAGCGTCATGCAATGTCTCTGTAACAAGCAGTAAGATAATCCTTTTAGCTTGTCTACATTACTTCTCAGCAACAACAACAACAACNCCTCTGTAACAAACAGTAAGATAATCCTTTTAGCTTGTCTGCATTACTTCTCAGCAACAACAACAAATCTTAAAAATAGTATTTTAGAATTGTTGAGATGTATCGCTATAATTATCTGACACCTTGGAAGGGTTTACAGCAAAGAGTCTTCACAGCTTTTAATTATACTCATGGGAATCACCCCCCGACTGCCAGTCACGTTTTTGTGCCCTTATAGCTTAGAGAATCCTGTTAACATGGTAGTAGCTGCTTCATGTTCAGACAAGAGAAAACACAGGATTTGCTGCCCTGCACTACCCCTGCTGTCTTCTTGTTGGTGGCTGCCCATTCCTCATCAGTGCCCAGGGGAGGTCTGGTGTACAGGCGCTGGCAGAGATCTGGCCAGGGAGTTTATTTCACTGCCAAAAGTTCCTGGTGCTGGAAGGTAAATCCACAAAACACACATATATATTTGATTTGCAAATTCTAATAGGCAAATTCAAATTTCTACCTTTTTTTTTTTTTTTTCCTCCCCAGAACTACTCTCTAAACAGTCCATATCAGAATAATAAAGCTCCAGCAGTTACAGCTTTTGGTAGACAGGCTCTTTCTTTGGCACACCGAAGCAGTGGGACTAACTTCTGGGGAACACTTTGGCATGTGATTTCTCTGCACACTTACCTTTTCTCCTGACTTTCCTTTCCCATCACCAACTACTTCCACTTGACTGAGGTACTTTGCATACTTTCAGACAATAGCAGATGTATTTGTGTTGCAGGAGAACACAGAAGACATCTGTCTATTCAGGTAGGTATCATCTTACCCATAACCACACCTAATACACTTAATTTTAGAATTTATGTTAGCAGACATTAAAACTAGTATTAAATATCTGCAAGATTTGGCCCCTGTTAGTATCCATGAAGGACAATATATACATAATAAATGGTTAAGAATTATTTGCGTCATAAATTTCTTTGCAAGCTGTAAAAAGTCAACCACTGTAGGCTAAACAGGTTTTCCTCAAAGAGGACTTGATCATAAATCAATTAAGGAGCTTTCAGCAGGTCTCTTGCTTTTTCATCCAGCTGCTAAACTTGAACAGGTTGCACTGAAGAGAGTTGATGCTACTGCCTTGAATTGGAGAGGCAACTTGAAGAGGTCTAGAAAACTGCGTAATTACCAATATTTTTTTTAAAATACCCCTACCGTCACTCTAGGAGGCACCTGCAGAATCTCTAGACTTGCCTTGGCTACATAACGCTTGGCAAAGTCTGGCAATCAAAATCCCTATAATTCCCGTAGCAAACATGGTAACAGAATTGCAGCATTGAAAGACTAAAGACTTTCACCACCAAGAGGAAATACATTTTAAAACAACAGCTTAACTGCACAATTAATTTTTCATATAGACTCTGATGCCATTGAGTCCTCATTATTCCTGCTGCAGTAAATGTTACACATCTAATGTATCTGCTCTGCTTCACTGATAATTAGTGTAAGTAGGACCATTACACATTTATGAACCAGGTGTCCTCACTGCATAAACAATCTCTCCAAGGCAGTTTTAACCATCTTTCTCATCTGACACAACATGGAAACAGAAGTGTCACCAGGGTAATATTAATTTCGTAAGTATCCAGCCACATTTTCAGAGGGGGCCTGCTGTTGAGCAGATGTTCAGTACCCTTGCCACAATCTCTGTACAACCTTCCAATAATTACCAAGAAGACTGCCAGCAGTTAGCAAGGGACAAATAGTCAGCTCTGTCCTGAATAACCGTTAGCAACCAGTGAATATCTGTGGCCCATTTACAGATCCAAACTCTTTTCTCTATAATGTTTTACAAGCTGCATCGACAAAAGAGCTTCCTTGGTAAGGTTAACTTCAGCTCTGTTCCAGATACAGATGCAACTCAAAACATAATGCACCTTTAGAGAATTTGGTTCTCTTCTTGCTCAGTTTGATTCTGGCTGCAGGCTGCTGAATTCCATGCTCACACTCAAAGAAGAATTTGTTGTTTGGTGATAAAAAAGAGAGAAAACACAACTCTCAGATGTTTTCCATGAAATCTCATGCTGGGGAAAGCTATTCTAAGAATCAGATCCACTCAAAATAATCAGGTACTTGAAGCTGATGAAATAAACCACATGCTTAAAACTGCACACATGCGTACTGGGGGGAAGTTTACCTCATGAAAAAAAAAAAGGCATTTTGTTTTCTTCAGTGAGAGGAAATGAAAGTATGTAAAACAGCAAGCTATGCTCTGAACAGATTAGTTTCCACAGAAAAGACTAATTCATTATATTCTAAATGTTTTCTCTTGGGATGAGATGGAAGATCTTTTGAAAACAGATTTTCATAAAGGTGAGGCTCAAAGAATAGCAAAGCATTTCTACTGCGAGCACCCTCTGCAGGGCACTGGCCAGCGAGCGCACCGGCTCCTTCTCAAGATTCCCAGCATTCTTGCTTAGTGCTTCCTTACTATTATTTTTATTGTCTTCTGCCTCTTTTCACATACCCGTTGCTTTGAAACCAACATCTTGACCAAGTGCTCCTAGCAAGTCTGTGATCAGCTCTACATAATGTGCATCTGGAAGATTTCCATGTGTAGTTTTCATTGTCTCTTCTATAAGCAAAGCTCTTTCCAAATAAATGTAAGAAACAATCCGGCTCACTCCAGGTACAGTGACATTTAACACTAGCCTGAAATATCTTCAGAAAAAGATTAAAAGATAGAAAAATTCAGATCCTCTCAGTCAGCTATGCAAAAAAGAGAGATATATTTTCATGAATTCTTATAGAGGTTGTGTGGCAAGGACGACACTTCTAAGGCTCTTAATTTCTAAGATTTTAACACTTTTTTAGATCAGCTCTATCACAGAGCTAAGATTTGTGGATAACGTAGTTCAAAATTTATCACTTCTATTATAGTAAATCATTTTCCTCCCAAAATATTAATAGATGACTGAAACTGAATCTCAGAGTTATATGAGAGCAAAAGAAAACATCTATGATTAAGATTTTTAGTATTGCCTGCCCTTACTCACAAATCTCATTCCATATAGTACAGAGGGACAGCAAGATGCTTCAAACCACCAGTTCAGGAAAAAATATATTATACCACATCATACACGTACCGTATTCAAGATCCTCACAGCCCCTACATCAAACTTTCTCTCATGAAAAGTAAGCTCACTGGAAAAACGTAGGGCTCACTAGAAAAACATAGGTTATTTCTTCTCTCTGTGCATATCATATTTACTTGTATGTGCACAAATGTATAGATATGACAGATCTGCAGCTTATTTCTATCAGCCATTTATCAGTTAGTGAACAGCACAGAGTTACATATTTCAGTTATTCTGACTCAAAGAAAATGCTTTTTCCCTTCCCTATCCTTTCACCTACACTTTCTACATGTAGTGGAGAGGACAAAAAAATTGTTTATAATTTTACATCTACATACCTATGTGTGGACACTAATACACAAGCATGTATAAATGCAGATCTCATTTTTAAGTGAAGCCTACTTTCTTAACAAAATGTTTGGGCTTTTTACATTGAGAATTCTACAATCTAAAAATTTGAAGAAACTATTTCTTCAAGTGTTGGTGGTTCATCATCTTCTGTTCCTTCCACCATTGCAGTCCTGGCTGGTATGCCACAGAAATGGTGAGTACTGTAAGCAAATCCACATAAATTGTCATGAATACAGTCTTATTCAGCATAAAAAGTATTGTAGGGTCCATCTGTCAAAAAATTCAGTGTATCACTATGCTCTTCTGTGTCTGAGCATTTATTCTGTTTGAGCATTCAGATATTAGTGATTCCTTTTTAAGGGGAGAATAGAATATATAAATATCTGTAGTGTAGGTTTCTAAAGACATATTACTCAGTCTAGTATTGCTTTAATATTGTGGAGATTGTTTTCTTTACCTCTTCATCCAGGTATACCAAAAATCTAGATAGCTTGTTATATTAAGGAAAAATATTTGAGATATTTGCTGTTACGATATTCCTGCATTTCACATAAAAACTTAATATCCTAAAATATATATGTACCTTAGACAAATAGCCCAGCTGGTCAAGCACTTCAAGACAGGAAATTCCCCACACTGCTGCAAGGGAAACCAGGCACTAAACCTCACGCTTTTTTCCCCTGGCAGAGTGCAGGTGACTGAGCCTGAAGGGTTGGACTCCAGATGCAGAGGCCCCTCAGCTGTGAAAGGCAGGAGGGCAGCCCTGGTGAAACACCTACGCAAGGCCTGGAAACTGCAGTCACCTCCCTTGAGCCACCTTGGCAGCTTTAGGTTTCTCAGCATGGTCATGCACAGTTCAAAATTAAATGACAATTTAAAAAAATTACCAAGAGCAGAGCAAACATCCTGACTACTATTTCTGTCTCTGCCTCATGCTTCCACAGGAAACACTGGTTGCCTGGCTGTGTCCTGGAGAAGACAGGCCAGGACACTCTTCTGATCATTCCTGCTATCGCTCTCCTGCTGGAGCTGCTGAACATGGCCCACAAAACCAAACATCTCCTTTCACAAAGTATCCATTTAGCTTTTATTTCCACAGTGCTTTTGTATCAACCCCAGGAGTTGGTCCCTCGCAGGTGGTCTTTGCCCTGACAAACCAGTTTTCCCTGTTTGGAGCCAGCCTGCCATGGAAATGCCATTTTAAAGTAGTGCTCAACTTGATGCTCTAATTCCTTAGTCTTGTGGGATGTAGAAACAGAATTCAAGGGGGATGTAAGTGGATACCAAGGGACACAGGAAACTACATGTTTTAAAGGACATAACAGTGTGATATAAATAATATAACTTGGCTCCTCATGTAAAACATCAGCTCCTCCCACTCTGTGCAGAAAACTTAGTGCATTTCTAAAGAAGTTTCTTTGGGGCACTATTTTTATGCATTTTAGACAAAGGAGGGGGGGGTGAAAAAAACAAATTTCCTTTTTTCACTCACTCTTAAGGATCTATCAGTTCCGTCTGATGACCATTTTACAAGTTGTGTCTTGCAGAACAACCTCCAGCCGGGGACAAATGCGATGCCAGCAGCTTCAGTCCCTTTGTGGACCGCCAGCAGCAGCAAGTGGGGAACGCTGCATCTGTGGGAGAAGAAACACAACACACATGGAGCACTAGCTGAGGAGTAAAGAAATTTAACACACCAGTTCTTCTGCAGGACGCAACTGCCTGAATATGCCAGGCGGAAGCAGCCATTTTTTCCTGAGGTTTTTGCAGCAGCTTTCCACTACAAAGGGGGCGAGTTTAAAGCTAAGGCTTTGCAGTTTGGTTCCTGCTAACTGATCTCTGAGAGCACAAAGCAGAGCGCTGCACAGTTTTTTTTTTTTTTCTTTCTTTGGGTAAATCACAAAATGGTTGAGGTTGGAAGGGACCTTTAGATAAGTCAACTCCTTTTATGCTCTGTTGTATAACTTAATTCACTACTAATTAGTCACACTTTTCAGAAGTCCTTGCAACTAGTATGAATGTTGGCAGTTCAAGCTGCTGGTTATACGATGCTTCAAGTTTTAAATTGTGTTTTCATTCTTTTACTGCACTATAAATGTATGTTATTGACATTGGGCTAAGGGTGCTGAAAGAGCTGCTTGACCATTTATCATCACAGAAAACCTAGGAGATGGATCAAGGAGACCAACATAACCAGATAACAGCTAAGGTTCTCCCATACCACAGGTAGGGCACATGGGTAACAGAGCTAGGTGGCCTGTTAGGTAACCTCAGTCCTGGGAGGATCACAGAGCAACATCTCTTCTAAGGGACCTTTGTCCACTACAGTGCCCTGAGAATGGATCCCCAGAAGAGTGTTATTAAAAAATGATTTTCGCACCGGAAGCATGAAGTGTTGTGGAATTAAAGTCTAATTAAATTGTGTTTTTATTGGCTACACCGTTCCATTCATCCCACTAGATTCCCCAGGAACACAATTAATATGATTTAATTTGAGTTGATTATTTCTTATCTGTACTTTGTAGAAACTTCCCACCTGACCTAAATGACTTAATTTTACACCTACACAAATAGTTCAGATAGCAATTAGTATCTAAAATGCAAACTCCAGTTTATGCAATTACCATAACATGCTGCTAACTTACATATTATTTGTTAAAGACTACTTTCAATATCAAATTTATTTCCATGAGCATAGTCCAGAGAGTACCACCAGTCTCAACGGGCCTATTTTTAACCATCTCCATTTAAAAATAAAGCAATGGCTTTTCTAATAGCTTTTGGAACTGCAAACACAGCTGGAATGCAGAGGTCAACTTTCCCCGCTCTACTCTGCCACTATGAGCTCCGTTTTCTCAGTACCTTTACCAAGAAGGGCGTCACGATCACAGGTCTGCTAGCAAATATGCTACAGCTGCACCCTGCAGGGCAGTCCCTTGAGGACTTTCTCAGAGCCAGAATATGGAATATGTTTAGTTCTGTCAGTAAAGCAAAGTTTGACTCTGAAACAAAAGAGACCCCAGCCTGCACCATGAGAAGGACGGTACTTAATCTTTTCTCAGGTCTTCTGAGGTAGCTATGGAAGAAGCCTTGGGAAGAGACCCCATGATTAACAGTGAATAATCCACAACACAGGTAACTTGTGAGCCCTCAGCAGCATCTAGCCGTCCCTCAGCATCACCAGCTCCCAAGGCAGCCTCAGAAAGAGTCCATTTCCCTCACAGGATTTACCTGTGACCTCCAGGGTTGGAAAGAATTGAATATTTTTCTCAGTAGAATAAAAAAAGCTGAAATTCTAAACTCTTCCTCTTAGCCCCGGCGTACCACGGCGTACCAGGTAAAACCCTGATACTATCACTAGGTGTAATACACCATGTTTCCCAGGTACAAAAGCAGTTTATCATAAATTTGTAACAGCTCCTCCTCAAGTCCAATCAAACAAACCTCAGAAGACCTTCCAAACTGTATAAAATTCACACTGCAAGCTTGTATCGGTACACAGAAAATTTAAACATAGCTACTAGTTAATATCTTAGTGATTCCTAAGGAGTGCTTCCATACACACAGAATATGTTACCTGTTATTTTAGAGGCCACATCTGAATCTAGCTCCTACAGGGACAGTCTTCTATTTTGTCTCTCTAAGCACAGGAGTAGTTTGTTTGGGGAAGATCTGAACTTAAAGTCACTGCTGCCAACTTGGATATACATGGCTGTTAGGGTGAGAAAAATCCAGAAGAAAATAGACCTCCACACAGAAGAAAACACATTCAGCCTCTCTTTCACACACATGAGTTTCACTTGGGAGACCATGAATTGAATGTTTTTATTCATACCTCATCCTCCACTGTGATAAGAGTTTGGGGCAACCAGGGTAGGACTCATTTTCTTACTCTAAGGTACTTCCTTTACATTTGAATAAATTAGAGTTTGATCTTCACATGCAAGGCAGTGTTCAGAATGAATATTATATAACATTTGAGGAAGCAGACATAGCGCACACATTTTTTTCCCACATTACTAACTGATGTATTAAGTGCAAAACAAAGGTTAAAAATAATTAAAACTGAACAGCATGGATCTCACTTGCCATCTCTATGTGACACTGCTGTCTGTTGGGGATGTTCTTTTTCTTCTCTCTGTTCTGCTTCTATCTTTTCAATCTCCGGGCAGTCATCAGTGTTTAATCTGCTGCCAATAGCACACGTTACCTTCCCTCTTTTGGACTGAAGTCCCTAAACTTTTCACAGGCTCCCCCTTCTTTGTAGGGATCGCTGCTTTTTATTTCCTCCATGGAATTTTAACTCAACAAAATACTTTTCCTCTTTTATCATTTACACATTGCAAAATACATTTTCAAGGTACAAGTAATTCAGCACGCCCTTACAACTGATCCCTGAAAACTACTGATCTTGATGCATTTACTCTGGATTCTTCAATGGAAACACGGTTGGAACCTGTGCCAGGAAAGGAGAGATTGAGAAATTACCCTGGGTTCAGATTAAAACCCAGGCATTTGCCACCCATTTTTGTAGGCACCACAGCAAAGCAGGAGGCTGCCATGGCAGCAACACCAACATATTCAGGTCAATCCTCCTCAGCACAAGGGACAGCCTAGAAGAAACCATCCCCATGATCATGCCAAGATATGCTAAGCAGGGACACAAGAGGTTGCCACCAGCCAGGGATGCAGAGCAAGCTCCTCACACCAAAGAAAGGATGACAAGTCACAGGAGGTCTCCAAAAAATAACAGCAGCCACCTTATTTGCTATGTTAGGGAAAAGGGAGACGGCCAGGAGAGGGAAGGTAGTTCCCGAAGAAAAGGACAAAAATCTTTGCAGAGTAGCAGCATGGTGAAATCCAAACATTACCAACGTCAGTGAAGGACATTACAGTAACAGATGTACAAGTTACGAGACAGAAATTCTGGACGCAGTTTTAGCAGCACAGATGTCAGACAGATGCAAAAGGACTCTGCAAGTTTTAAGTACCAAGCAGAAACAGTCACCTAAAGGATGCCTGTATTTAAGATATTCTTATTATGAATTCAAGTGGCAAGAAGGACTTGAGTGTTTTTCCAAATTACCAGAAATTTGTAATTACTGGTGAGAGTCAGGAAAAATGGAAAGGGATTGTTAAGGGATAGAAAAGTTAACAGCTGACATCTCCATGTCCACAAGAGCATGTTAGAAAGAAAAGACAGATACTTCTGGCTCACAAAGACAACTAGTCAGGCATGCAGCAACACAAGACAGTAGCTGATTTAGTGTTTATCTCAAGCAAAATAAAGAAAAGGGCAGAGAAAAAGATGACAAAGATGAAGGGCACGACCATAGAGAGCAATTATGGAAAAGGCAGACGGGGCAGGATTCTCGAGCAAGCTGCTGAGGCGGCAGGACAGCCTGGAGAGGACAAGACCAGAGAGCACGAGCATGGGCGGGAGTCCAGGCACAACCCGGGCACTGAAGCGCAGATACACAACAAACCATGGGAGGATGAGAAGCTCCAGTATTTCAGGCCCTTAAAAACTACCACGATGCTTCATATATAAAAAAATAAGCAAACACACCCCTAAGTGCTAAACATATGAATTATGTTATTTCAATGCCCGCTTAATCTTATGTTAAGAAATTTCCATTTTTAAGCTATACATTTCCTACATTAAGGCTCTGTGGGAAACCTGAACATTTCACTTGACAAGGTTTATCCCACACAAGAAGATCCCACATAAGATGCAAGAATTATGTGGCAGACTGCCATGTTAGATTAGCTGATCAGAACTTTTCCCTTTCCCCTCTCCTCGTCGCCCGTGTTTACTACTTTAAATAAAAGACTATAGTTACTCTAAGTAGGAGTAATGGGAGAGATTTAAAAGGTCTGATGCTTATTGAAATTGATGCTTATTGAAAAATTTCCAAACACAACTTAAATCGCATAGAATATATTCAGTTCAGAGAAAAATGTCTTGCACACCTATCATATCCTCTCCTTGAGAAGGAAAAGGAAAAAAAAAAATCTCTTCTTTATAGTGTGGCCTAATCTGTCTTTTGCAGCGTTGAAGTCTGAGATATATTCACCTTGTTTTTCCTTCATGAGAAAGTTAGACAAGACAAGAACCAGCCAGGCAAAACAAAAGATATAGTGGAATATTTCCTTAAAGAGCAGCATAAAATTGTTTAGTCTACTGATCCCTCTGCACTTGCCATCATACAACAATATGGGCCATACTTAAATAAGTATTTATAATAAATTACTACATCCATATAAAAAAAAATCAGATTTGCTTAACGCAAATGATACAGGAAAAACAGATGTTTCCCGAACTTGATAAATGCTTGGAAGCCCACTGAGGAGGCATTTTTAATTTTGTTTAGCAGGAAAAAAGGTGATTAGATCCTGCTGCCTTTTTGCCTTAGTTATGCAGGTATTCCTTGAGGAAGTTTAATCACACATTTTTTTTTCCTCTTTTTGTTTAATATTAAAATAAGGAAACAATTTGAATCTTGCAGCAAATGTGGACTTCCAAGTAATTCCTGTGTGCCAAAATGCCTCAAACTTTTTTGTCATTTTCCAGACAGTCTACTGTCCAGTCTACTTTTTTCCAGAGTAGAAGCTCAGTTTTGATTTCCTTTTAAAAATAAGTAACTTTGCTTGAAAAGATGCTCAAAGATATGCTCTATCATCACAGCAGATGGTGCAGCGACTTGGTACTTGTTCCTCTCTGCCTGCCTCCCTTCACAAAAATTAATTTTGAAACATTAAATTTAGAAGGCATGGACACTTTTTTGCAGATTTTTCTTTTTTTTTTTTTTTTTTTTTTTTTGGGTGGGGGGGGGGGGGGGGGGTGCCAGGAGGGTAGTGGAGGGGAATTTTGGAACCAGCACTTTATGCGCATCTCTTTCTGCTCCAACAGGAGCTTTGAATGATTCAAAGATAATTTAAAATAAACAATGTTTGTGGATTAGCTAATTACAAAATTTCACCTCTGAATGCGTTCCCAAGAGTAAGTTACAAAGTCTTTCTCATTCTGCTTTCCAGAAGGCAGAAGCTTGTTCCTAAAGTACTAGGAATTCTGCATCTTTTAACAGCAGGTCATCATCATCATCTAGGAAAACCACCTTATTTTTTGACGCCTGAACTAATTAAAAAAAAAAAAAAAAAAAAAAAAAAAAAAANGCACAACCATGATATAAAAGGGAGCAAATTCTAATCAAGATCAACATCAAAACTTTCATTTGCCACAGTAGGACAAGAATTTCGAATTTAAGAAAAGGTGACTTCGAAGCAGCAACAAAGCTGAGCCTCAGGCCCGAACCGCTGCCAGCAGCGCCATGCATTTTGCTGCCCATTAAAAGCAGCTGACAAACACAGAGTCCCTTTGGACTGTGCACATGTAAAAGTCTGTGAACCAAGAGGTACATAACCATCTTTAGCCCAAACCACTACCTGTGATACACGCTCCCTGTATTTCAACGGCATAAAAAATAGGGATTACATTCCAAGAGCACAGGCTTGTTCCTCTGTAGAGCCATCGATTAGATCACTTGTATACTCCACAGCAGTTAACAAAAAGCAAAGGATCCATTTCACTACCTTTGTCATTTCAGTGTCTTATCTCCACCTGATTTACGTGGCCAAATATTATAACTGATGTTGAAAAATAAAGTGATTTATGAAGGAAAGACCACTAAGGTTGGAAATTGTTGATACTGATGCCGCAATTCTTGTTTTCTATCTCCTAATCCTAGCACATACATGTGCGTTACATGCTTAACAACGGATCGGTCAACACAACAGGACCTTAGAAAATCAGCTCTTCACAAAGAAGTGGTCTGCATATCCTCCGTGTATATCCTGCACAGCCCGCAGAGCTTCACCACAGAGAAGATCTGCTTGGGAAACTCTGGGCACATGGCAGACCTGCCTGGCCTCTGCCTAAGAAAGTGCACTGGATGCTTGGTATCTGCAGACTGTTGAGTGATCAGCATTACGAGGACCTGATGCACTGGATTTCTTTCAAGATGACTGAACTTACCTAACAATTTGTGTAAAAAAGCTGAAGTTAGGTGAAGTTACAGCCGTCCCCAATAACAGCGGCAGATGGAGGCACAGACAAAACCCTCTCCCAGGCTAGGGGAGGGCAGAGGAGATTCTGCACAAAGACCCACGGTCTCAGCTTCACAGCTCCTACTGGGCAGCATGCGGGGCAGGGAGCCGTACTTTGACTCCGTGTTCATTCAGTTCTTAACCTCTGTGTCACACCTGCCCACAGGGGAGACAATTAGCATCAGCTCTGCTAGGACTTTCTGCTGTTAAGGCTACTCACTTAAGCTCTTCCGACTAAATTAAGTGTGTCCAACTAACCTGCACAGCGCTGTTGAAAGAGCCATTCCACAACTGCTCTCAGATTCTACTGATCTGCCCAGGGATGATTGAGAAGGGAAACACACAACCCTGGAGCCTTTGGCCACCTTCCTTGGAGTTCCTTTCCCCACTCCACTCATCACATTTTAATTCTGCACATTTTCCTTGCAAGGCTCCAGCAAATGACCGTGAGGAAATGGCATAAATTGAGCAGAAGGTAAAGGCAGCACATTGCATGAAATAGTCTCTCTCAAGGCCTCAAGATAGTTCCGGTGCTGGATACACCTCACCTAACTTCAGCCTCACAAGAGTCTAGACTAGCCTAAGCCCCTTCCGTACTCAATGGAGAAAGATGAACTGAAACAGGCAGGAGCATCCTAGGTCTGTTCTGGCCAGCTCCTCTGATCTCAAATGGAGTCTAGACCAAATCAAGCCTAAACTTGATTTCTAATTGTAACTCACTAAGATGGTGTGAATCCCACAGACATCACTGAATAGGCCATTAAAAAGAGCACTTTGCTACTGCAAGGCTCCCCTGTCTCACAGAAACAGCTAGAAAGGGCTTGTATGCTCTACTAAACTCTAGTTGCAGCCTTGAGCCCCCACCCATGAGCTCTGCAATCCCCAGCACCTCATGCATACTTTATAATCCCTGTTTATTTATCTGTCATTTAGGATCTTTAAGCAACAAACACATTCCTTGTGTCACTTGGAGTATATCCAATATTACAGATGCTAAACTTAAAGGAGAAAAGAAATATTACTCTTGGTCCTACTAACTCATTAGGAATTGGCTGTTAACTCTGAGAAGGCTTGTATTTTTCTCCAACTGTTGATATCCAGACAGTTGTAGGCTTCTTATCATTCGTATTTGCAAACAGTTTTCTCATCCTAAAGGGGATCCTTTGGGAATCCTAGAATAGTTGTTCCTGAACGTCATCCATCACCAGCCATCTGTAACACAATGTCTGAAGGAGTCAACCTAAGGAATCTGTCTGCTGGGCCTGATGTCAGTCATTTAAATCCAGTCAACAGGATTGCCAGGCAGCAATGCAACTTCAAAAACGTAAAAAGAACAGTTATTTTCAATTCAAAAACATATTTAGCTGAATTACAGCATTTCTCCAGACCGTCTTCCTTCCCACTCTTTTTACTCCTCTTCCCAAGGAGAAAAAATGAGCCAAAAACAGAGAGAAATGCAATGTAAGAAGTATAAGCCCATAAAAGGTAGACACTTCAAAGATATGTTTGCCAAAGGAACATTAATTCTGCTAACTGCACTTTTTCTCTGCAGGATGAATATTAAAACCATAAGTATATGGTAACAGAATACAATATACAGGCACTAGAGCACTCTTATTATTCTTCTAGGAAAACATGCCTCCATATTTATGGACTGCATTTTATTCTTCTCTTTAAATTCTTGGTGATAAATGTAACCAGCTGTGCCACTGCTTCATTAAGTACCCTGACATTTCAGCTAGATGTTTCACAGATTTATGCCCCTCCATCCAAAAGGGGCAAAGGAGAGAGGTGAAGATGAACAAAAGGCCAGAGGGCTGCGTGAGCGTGGGAACGAGGTTCCCTCCACATTAAAACAGAGTAACTCTTTACATCACCACAAAACGGCTACCTCGCCAAATGCCGCTTACTCAGAGCTCTTGAAAACGTGGCGAGTTTAGGAGCAACAGGTATAGAAACCCACCTAACAAATAAACAAGTTGTCAGACCTCCCCCATAAACTATGTCCCATGCTCAGGGATCTGATGATATTCTCTTTATGCCCTTGTGTCAGGGCACAAGCAGGGTCCACACTGGAACACTCGCAAAACAAACAAAAAATTCCCTCAGATTTTCTGCTTTATTTGTTCTCTTGAGAGGAACTAATAAAGACAACTGTTTGAAGCTAGCTCACCAGATCCTAGTAAAAAAAAAAAAGAATATAAGCAATAAGGAAAATGGTGTACAAAACTGTTTGCTTGCTTTTTGAATTAATAAGCAGCTCCAATAAAAATCACTTTATTGTATTGCTATACTGTAACAGGCTATTTCCCACTCTCAGACCTCTTTGTCTCAGTTGGGAACGTACTGTTATTAAATTCAGGGGGCATATGGGAGGCAGTACAAGAGGCTACATATTTCCAAAGCATCCAAACAAACAGGGCATCTCCTCCTACATTTTGCAATCCCCCTTGATACCCAAGAATAAAAATTTCCACAACTATAGCTGATACAACTGGATCTCACTCTGCTTCAGGCTTCCCGAAGGAAACTGAACACACAGTGGGCTCTTAATTTCCTAAAGTGAATTCCTTGGAGTTTGGAGCAGTGAACTTACCTGCCACAGAAGTTAGACATTAGGAGGGGTTCATTTAATCAAAAGAACTAATTTTATATGTGATACAAGAAAGACAAAGTCTCAAGGCTGGGGGACAATAAAGCCACAATGATTTGCAACAGAATATACACTTCACAGCAAAATTTGAAATTTCTGTTCCTTTGCCAGGCATAAAGCATCTTTCCATAAGTGGATATTTAGCATGAAAAAAAAAAAGCACTGAAAACAACGAATTGTTGAATGGGCTTTTTTTGAAACAACCTGATTACTACTTTACAAGATTAAGCTAAGCTGCTTTCAGGAAGAAATCAGAGTTCAACTACAACATAGAAAAGCAGTATTTTACAATAGTTTATTACTAATTTCAAGAACCTCACCTTAAACATTGACTAATAAGAAAAACCACAAACATCCTTTCCTTTTTAAGAGTTAACTGACTACTTCCAGCGAGATATCCCTCAAAGTTTTCCGAGTAGCAGACCTCAAACTCTCACATTTTGTTTTTCTTCCTGGACTGGAGAAAGAAGACAACAAGTAGAATTAGTTTCTCCACTCTAAATTATCTGGATAAGAACCTGACCTAAGCTAAAGAAATTTAAAACAAAGAATTCCTCACTATATCAACAAGAAAGGATTTGGCCCCCTGAAGCTTATGACTTCTATAAAATCCACATTCACATTTGTAATCTCTTCCCCAGTCCATGGCCTTACTTTCTTTCAAACTTTAGCAGCAATTAAGCACTGCTTTAACATTTTTATATAAATTGCCGCAGTTAAATTACAGGAAGCATATGTTGAGAATACGTTGCCAACTTCCTACTTATCTACATTTATATTTCTGAAATTGCAATTTGTATTTTAAAAGCACCGGCACTTTTTAATATGCAAGCTTTTTCTGTTCTTTGAAGGATGTCCACTTTTTCCACAACTTTACAGATGAAGCTTATGTTCTGCTTCCTGAAAAACCTCTGCCCCAGGACTCATGTTGGTCCATTTTTAAAGCAGAATTTTTAGCGATTGCTGATGTTTTTGTGTTGTCAGTATTAGTTGAACACAAGGAAAGGGACTGAGGTGGTACTGTAAAGTGCCACCATTTATAACCATTTTAGGAAGGAGAACAAAAATAGATCTGCTCTGCAATATGTAATACAGTGCTATACTATAAACTGCTTTTGCTTCCAAGCCTATTGCAAACAACTTATTGAGGCTTAATGACTCCTTAATCTTCACTTAATCTAAATTTTTCCTTAATAATGCCCTATACCTATAATAACTGTATAACTATTTCTTTAACACTGAGGTGGGAAGAGAACAAAAAACAAAACAACACAACACAGGGAAGGTTGTTTCTACATGACTACTGCATCCAGGTGCTGATGGTTTTATTATTATATTCAACACAAATACAACATTTACATTGGAGAAGTTTGGATCCAAGCCTCTCCTGAGGTCTTTAAAGGAGAAAGCAACATTACTAAAAGCACATTTTAAACTCTCTTGATTTATGTTTTTTGTCTTTATACAAATAAAATATTTATATATATATAAACGAACAGCATATATATATGTCTGTGGTTGCTCATATTACATACTGCAGGATGCAAATATCAGGGGAGAAAATATCTAAATAAACCAGAGTCATCTCATTCTCTGCGGATTAAATTTATTTCAATTAGGAGAGTAACCTCTAGCTGACTACTTTCAGTGTCGTCGTGACTAAGCACGTGCCATGCCTCATTTGCCAAAGCTGCAAAAAACAAGCCCAGCCTCAGCGGGAAGCCTCTCCACAAACACAGTGAACGGACAGTCCTGCAGATGTCCCGCTCCTAAGGTCAGACTTTGGTTTCTTGAGCCATAGCACAAGTGGGACCAAAAACTTCCAGTTTCAGGTAATCACATTTTTTTTT
>VWPW01014101.1:0-19904 GCA_013389825.1 Crypturellus undulatus
TTTTTTTTTCCCGAAAGCTGGGATGAATGAACAGGGTTGAGGTTTGAACTAGATTTAGCTGATTGCCGAGCGCACGCTGGCAATAGAAGAGCCCTTCAGCAGCCACTGTTTCGGTCCGCGGGCTGGGGGCGGGTGTTCAGCTGAACAAACTGTTCACTTTGGCTCCTTTGCAGGCAGAAATGTTGTGATCGGCTAATGAGACTGTTCTCGAGCGCTTGTGGGGTTTTCTGTGCCTCGCTTGGGGTTGTCAGGCAAGTGGATTTGGCAGCGTTAACTCTTATTCCGCCCCTCGTCCAGTTTGGCACTAGTTCCTCCGCCTGGTTTAAAAAGGAAGAAAATTTTGATGGTCTGTTCTGGGGAGTGAACTTGAAGAGTGCATAGGCACAGGAGCAAACTGGAAAATAGCCCTGAATCGGGTGGGAATCTCTCCCTTAGTAAAGCACAAAAAAAATGCAATTGCAAAAGGGGCATTAGCGCCGTGCTGGAAGGACGATGCTCAGAGGCTTTTTCTTCTGTTATCAGAACTGTGGTGCTCAAGCAGAGTTTTTGCTTGGACTTGTCTTGTGTTTGCTAAGTGCATGAGCATTGGTGGTGTCCGGAGCGTGGAGAACCTGAAAGTTGTCAGTGCTGGCATTGGAGACCATCAAAATGTGAGCAAAGAGGGAGCAGGCAGGGCGAGGGAAACGTGAGCCTGATTTTAATGCTTATTTTTGTCAGTGAATGAACAGGAATTGATTTAACCGTGAGGCTTCTGTTGGCACCTCGCTGTTGTTTGGGAGTAGACCTGGCACCAGTTTGGACATGAGACGTGAGGGCAGCGTGAATGGGACACTGGGTGATGTGAGGGGAGCAGAGCAAATGAGGGTGATCTGCCCTTCAACAGAGCTGCATGTCCCAAAGTGTCGCTTTCAAAACCACTTCTGCGGCGTTTGCAGACCTTACTTGTCCCTCCTGAGGATCCCAGGTGGAGGTGGGACCTCAGTGCTGGAGTGCTGCCTTTTTTGCGTGCGGTACTTCAAGATGCGGCCCCTGATTAAGGACAATGACCTGCAGCAAACACAGACCCGGCTCTCGGGAAGAGCAGCGTGGAGTGTCCCAGCAGCACTGCGGACACAGAGCTCAGGACAGAGCAGGGAAGAGGAAGGCAATTGGAGCGGAATCAGAAGTAGGGATTGGGCTACAGATGCCGCGATCTCGGGAATCGCAGGGCCACGAATCTACCCCAGGAGGGGATGATGCTGGTGATGGTGATTATTATTGTCATTATTATTGTAGTTATTAGCCGTACCTCATACCTGTGCCCCACGTGCCTCGGTTACTGCGGGGCTCCCACTGCCGCTTTGCCTTTGTGAGCACGAGCCGCTTTGGCGCCCGTCTTGCCCTGCCATCTGGCCGTCTCCTCCAGCTCCCTTTCCTGCTTAATTCTAACCCCTCCGGCAGGTGCATTAAACTGTTATTAAATCGTCACTCTGAGGTCCCCCATGGCTGGAAGCAGAGGAAGGGGCTCGTCCTTGCCACTAACAGGTCACCTTGCTGAAGTTTTGGGTGCCGACTCGCCACTGCCCTCGCGGCAGCCGCTACTTTTTAGGGAGATGTGGTGGCTCTGGGGACTATTGCAGGGAGACTGTTCTATCCACGGATGCTGAGAACGCTGTGCGTGAAAGCAGAGGTGGCCATTGCAGAGGCCTGGACTGTGTGAGTTTAAGCTACAAGAAAAAAGGAAAAAAAATCTCTCCCATAAAGTTCTGCTTTGCTTCTGAAATGGAAGTATTGGAAGAATGAGTACTGTGCTTTAGAATGTCTTGTGGGAAACTGCATGTGAAAATGCTGTCAGGTTCGTGGGCCATCAAGTCAGAGCAGCGGCAACACTCAGGGACACTTCGCTGCAAGCCAAGGGCGGGAGACGGGCTACCGAACCCGCCTCTTCCCGGCAACACGGAGGGGATTTTGTGCTGTTTTGGAGGCTGGAATTTCCTTGCCAGGAGGAAGTCCCCTCTGCCTTAAGGCTTGCGACGCCTTGTCCTTCTTGGAACTGGTGCCGTGGGGTGGCCCTGGCAGCTGTTGCCAGCACCATCCCGCTGTGAGGAAACCTCTCCGGTTCCATGTGGCCATTGAAGATGGAGAGCAACCCTTGCACTGGCACCCGTCTGCCACCAGCGGTACATTTGTCACTGAGTGCAAGGTCAGTGTTGATGCGAAAAGCAGATGTTTCCTATGGGGAAGGATTTCAGAAGAGCTTGAACTCACCAAGGTGACTGGAAGATGGTCTTGGGGAGGCCTGGAAGGACCAGAGGCAGTTCCTGCGATTCCCCGCTTCTCTGGAAGTCTGAACTGAAGAACTGAAACGACCGGCGCGGGTCAGGCCTCCAGCAAGGCTGCGCGGGGTCGGCTCTTCTGTCATTACTGCAGCTCCACGGAGGCAACTCCTTCTTTCCAGGGCTTCTGCATGAGCCAATTGGAAACTTGTAACAGAATCCCGGAATGGTTGAGGTCGGAAGGGACCTCTAGGGATCACCTAGTCCAACCCCTGCTCCAGCAGCGACACCCAGAGCAGGGGCACAGGGTCCATCCAGGTGGGTTGGAGATGTCCAGAGCAGGAGTCTCCACGGCCTCTCTGGGCAGCCTGTGCCAGGGCTCGGGCACCCTCACAGGAAAGAAGTTCTTCCTCACGTGGAGATGAAACTTCCTGTATTTCAGCTTGCACCCGTTACCCCTTGTCCTGTCACCGGCCACCACTGAGAAGACAACTAACAACCCTGGTGCTTTTCAGGCGGGTGCCCTGGTCGCCGTGACGCTGGGTCGCTCCTTTGAGGAACGTGGCTCTTGTTGCCCTTTGCGGGGTCTTTCCCTGGGGACAACTCAAGACCGTCAGTAGCCAACGTGCAGCCACGGCATGTGACTCCTTTAGCAGTACCTGGCATTTCGGGTCACGAGCAGTGGGGATTGGACAGGAAATCCTCCTGAGGAGGGAAGCTTTGGGCAAGGGAGAGTGTTTTATGATGAATTTTGTGTTCCCAGTAATCTAGATGTAGCCCCTGGCGTCCTGGGACACTCCAGAGTGGCCGAGCAGAGCCTTGGATTCCTGCCCGTGTTGCCTTCCTGTGTTGTGCTGGGCTCTTTTCCCTTTCTTTCTGCTCGTTTGCTTGCTCTTGGCCGGGGCACAGCACGAGTAAGGGCTTTTTCCCACAGTTGACCATAAAACACAGTGGCAGAGCACACATACCAACCACGGTGTGTGTATGCATCTGCGGAAGGGTATTTTGTGCTTGCAGCAATGATGCTGAAGGTAGGAAATGGGTCGGTGCTTGCAAAGCGTGCGGCTTCCCCACGCGCCCACACGCAGCGCCGAGCCCTGGAACGCGAGGGGCAGCTCGCCGGTAATTGGGTTCCTTCCTGGCCTCCTCGGCTGCTGCAGAAACCGAGTTGGCGCCCGTGCAGCAGCTCGTTGCAGAGAGCAGCTCGCGCAGGGCCGCGCTCAGCGCTGGGGCTCGTCGCCCGGAGAGGTTTCTCCCCAAACTGAAGGGCCGAGCGCGCTGGGAAACCGACAGACCTGAGGGCAGAGGGGATCTTAAAGAGGGGAAATTTATGGCAGGTAGATGGGTTTTCCCTCCAAGTGGGTCTGGCAGATGTGGCTGGGTAGGACTGGAGCTTGACGTGAGACTGTGACACTTGCGTGAGCTGGACTACAATCACTAGGTACCCAAAGCTGTTTTAATGATGCTGTGTGAAGACAGGGCTTTTGCAGCTCATTTTGGGTTTAGCTGATCACAGTTAGTGGTGGCTAGAGGTAACTTTGATGCACTGGACAGCTCTACTAGGCTGTTTATAGACTGTATAATGAAAATTGCTCCCCTAATGCCCCCTTTCCCCCTTTCTCTTCCTCTAGGAGACGCAGGGCAGAGTGGAGATGGGCAGCAGACCGTGCAGCCATCGTCAGCCGTTGGAACTGGCTCCAAGCCCACGTCTCAGACCTGGAATACCGAATCCGGCAGCAAACGGATATTTACAAGCAGATCAGAGCCAATAAGGTGAGGAGCAGAAGCGCATGGGTCCGAGCGCGGGTCACCTCGTCCGGCCTCCCGGGGGCTCCGTCCTGCTGCAGGTGGAACACGCGCGATGCTGCTGTCCTGCCTCTCATAAAACCCACTGCACAGCTGAGGCTACATGTTACTTACATATTTTTTTATATACGTTATATATAAGTTTTATGTTATTTGGCATCCAGTGAGTGTGTTTTTTCCCCTGGTTCAATAAGGTAACACAAAGAGAGCAGCACTTTGCAGTCAGCATTTGAGTATCGAAGGGAGCTGTTGCTTTTGCAGGCTTGTTGCTGCTCCCCCTCATTCTTGTCTTTCCCTTTTTTATTTGATTTTGTTTTCCTTCCTGCTCATTCTTTCAGGGAGTAGCTGAAGATATGGGATAAGGAACGGCACAACAAGAGACTTACTGGGAAAGGGAGGGGACTGTGGAGGAAGTCAGCTTGAGATACGATCATTTATCACAGGCTTAAAAACGAGTCGGTATCATAATAAAATCTGTTTCTAGGTGCTGACCTTCCGCAGTGGAAGGTTTTTTCCAAACTTCCTCTTGGATAGCGTGAGAATGGAGGAGAGCAGAGAAGGGATGAGGAAGGAATTGTTATCAGGACTTATCTGCTCAGGCATGTGAGCTAAATATGAGGCCTGGGAGGGAGGAATGCCTGGAGTTCTAAGCAAGAAGTTGTGATGTTGCATCATTTTATAGATCCTCAGGAATTCCGGATCCAGCAAATGCTTTTCTCAAGCTGTGCAGGGGGGATGGTGAGGAGAGACTTGCAGGCAGGTAGAAGGGCACAGGCAGGGGAGGAAAACTCTCGTCTTTTATGCAGCTATGTAGAAAAACAGGCTAATTGAGTGACTAACTGCTATAAATGACTAGGTGGAAGAACACAGCTTACTGAGTGGAATACATTATTGAGATTAGAGGAAAAGGTTTCTCAAAATTGGTCTGTATGTCAAATTAGTGAACCCGTTTCAGAAAGGTTCTTCTCTCTTTTGTCCTAAGAAGGCAGATCTTGCAAGGTGGTTTCTAAGAATAAAATGTAAAATTGTAAGCCCTGCTGCAAACTGCTTGTTGCGGTTTAAGAGCTGGCAGGTATCAGTACGAAACCTCCACTGGAAGGTGGAGATAGAGTTTAGGTCACCAAATAGGCCGAGGTAATGGGAAATCATACACTTTCTCTTCAGAAGAGAATTGATGTGGCAAGATTTCTATGAATTCCTTCCCTCTCTGGATAACGGAGGACGTGATTTCTTCAGATCCCTGAAAAGCAGATGTGCCCCCGAGTGGTGACAGATCTGCTAAAATCCTGCTACTGCAAACGCTGAGATATTTTTATCATGAGTGAAGAATGATGGAGAGGTATTTGAAGCTTTCAAGCATCAGTTTTCTCTTAATGTGCGAGCTGTTCTGGTTACCATTTGATGCTCGACAGGGGAAGGACCATCCATGATTATAAAGGAAAAGTCTTAAAACTTGAGCGTTGTGTCATAGTGTTAGTTTTCAAATACCATTTATTTCCTTCTGCCTCTGTTCTTCAATGAAGCACAAAATTGCTGCAGGCATTTAGATGTTAAAAAGTAATGGGAAAAAAATAAATCCCTCATCTAATCTAATGCTTTAGTGCTTTCACCGGTGGATATGTCAGCTTGGCAGATGTATGAAATGGCCCAATAATGTCGGCAAGCAGCCCAGATGTTTTTATCTAAGGTTGTAGTCCCTAGGTCTGAAAGGAAAACATCGCTGCATTGTGTCAAAGTTGGGAAGTATCTCTGAGGTTGCAGCAAACAGGATGTTCATCTCTTTGGACTCGCTCAAACACGAGCTCCTCAACAAGTTTTCAAACAAGAGCTCCTCAGCTGGAATAGATGAATTGAAGATGGAGTTTTACAGTAGTAACCAAAGAGTTCAGCTGTTCAGGGCCTGCCTGAACAAGTGGATGTCAAATAGCTCCTCATTCTGATGGTGCTTCACGGAGACCCCCACTAGCGCCCAGCTGTCGTTGTGATGTCATTGAGCTCAAGGATGCCGGGTGAAATATCTTCTGTTTTCATCAATGAAGACCTCGGAGAAAGGTAAAAAAGCAACTAGGGGCAAATAGGAAAGATGAAGAGATATTTCAGTGACACGAGTCTTTTTGGAATGAGCTTGACTTTGAACTGTGCAAGGGCAACAGCTGGAGAAGCCGGAGACACCATGTTTTTTTTCCAAACAACATTGACTCTGGGTTATTTGTAGCAAGGACAAAATATAACGAGGTTAAAGTGTGACTGCTGGAGGAATTTAAGCTGCTGCTTAATTTTTTTAATTACATTTACATGTTGAGGTTTACGTCGCAGCGTACGCTCGCAGGTAAGACATGTTTCTTGTCAAGTTAAACCAACGCCAGGACAAGGGGATTGCAAGTAAAGTTCTGTTTTGAAGATACACTCTACTGCTCAGTGTCCGAGCTGGAATCATGTTTCCAGGCACGTTTGGATCAGCTTGGTTGGAACCTGCTAAGACGTGAAGGAAAACAGCAATTAAGGGAGCGTGTGTTGAACGTTACTTGTGGACTTTGCTGACATTTAAACCCGCGAGCTGTCGTGCTTTCCGCTCCGTGTTGGTTGGAAGAGCGCGTCCACTTCCCCTGGGGACTGGATGTCCGTGATGGTAACGTGCGGTTTTGTTGCTTCTCACAAATGTCCTTTCTTGGGACTTTCTTTGAGGTGGCCCGATGCTGGCACCCCCCACCACACAACATCCTTGTGCCTCCCTGAATGCGGGCGGCAGAGCAGTGAGCAGAGCTGCCCTCTTTCCTTATGAGTTTCCTTCTTGCACGGCTGAAATAAGGGGGGAATGAAGACTGAAGGCTCGAGGAGGAGTTTTTGTCATCCGTTGAAATGTAGAGCCTGGAGCTTCTCAGAGCTGAAGCTGTTTGTGTGCACATCACTTCTGGACACCTGAGTCCAGCTGCGAGAAAGGACCTTCCCTCTTCTTGCACATCCCTCCCTGTTAACAGCCACATGGAGAACCACTGGGAGTTAAAAAAACTCAGGATGGGAAGAGTGGAAAAAGAGCTGGGAGGAGCCTCGTGCTGGGGGCGTTTGCAGCAGACTCGCACGAGCGGCTCCTCTGCCAATCTGCGCTCCCGTGCTGGGCGCTCCCGTGCTGGGCGCTGGGGCAGGAATCGCTGCCGCTGGCACGGGGAGGAGCCCACGCTCTGCAGGACGAGCTCTCCAGCACCTCGTGTTGGCGAAGGGACAAACTTCTAAACAAATCCTTGTGGTATTTGGAAGCAATTCCGGCTCTTCCCTGAGGCGCAGAGGCTGCTCCCTTCATCCTGCAGCCTTTCAGCCCAAGGCTGAGTCCTCGGTAGCTGTTTGTCTTCTTGCTGCAACTGCTTCTCCTTCTTCTGTCTGAACAAAGTGGAAGCCCAGCTGCTTTGCAGAGGGTCAAAAGGAGGCAATTTCCCTGATTCCAACTTTCCGTCTAGGTGCGTTTTTTCCCTTTTGCCAGTTTTGTGCCAGTTTTCTCCAGTACTTGCCACTCAGCGAGGACCAAGCTCTCTGCTGCTGAAGCCTGGCCGAAACGGTCTCCAGAAGCAGGAGCAGAACCTGGTGGCTTTTGGTGATGGATATTCAAGGGTGCAGGAAAAACAGCAGTATTTGCTTGGGCTCCCAGCCCTTCTCCTCTACTGCATGTCCTTCTGGGCTCTCAGGAAACTGCACCAACTCGTCACTGTACTTACTTTAGAAGCCAGCTATTTCCTTGTTGCTGGTCAGAAACTGCTGTTTGACTGCCCCTAAATAAAGCAACCCTGAAGAATGAGCTGCCAGGGTGTTTCTAGAAAGCCACTATCGGCTGTATAAAGATCAGCCACACGAGACGTCAGTGACCGAGTCCCTTGATGTCCGTGCGAAGGCGGGTGCTGCCTCTCAGTGAGCCCCACTGAGGGCTGCGACACAAACAGGACAACACACGTGAAGGGTGACAAAGCAGCGCTTTTCCCCGTGCTTCGTCCCGCTGGGTTTACTGCCCTTACAGAAGGTGTTTTCTGCCCTTTCGGAGTTTTGTGAATATCACTTTTTTTAAAATTCCGCTCCGAGTTTGGCCGCGCAGGTCTGGCACTGGCTCCAAGCGGTTGGCCTGGCAGCGGCGGCGCGTTGCGCTTTATGTTACTGACGCAGCCGTTTCCCGCCCTGCGCTGCAGCGGGATGAGCTGCACCTCCCGTGCGGAGAGCGCCAGGGAACGGGGGAAAAGGGATGGGCAGGGAATAGGCAGCCGTGGTGCAGTGGGTCTGCCTCCGAGGGAGCTCTGCCTGCTATTAATGGGTCGAAAGTGTGGGATCTGCCTTCAGCCTGTCCTTCCCCTTGGAAGTTCAGCCTCGGAGGTTATAAAACGCAGGCAGCAGGGATTTGGCCTGGCATCACGTCTGCAGAACGGGGGAGCACGAGCTCTGCCGTGCAGCACTTTGTGTTGCTGGCAAGCGATGGATTCGCAGCCGCCCTGGTGAGCCCAAGGAGTCCCCGGCTAATCCCTCTTCCCTCTTTTTCAGGGGCTGATTGTCCTTGGTGAAGCATCGCCCCCTGATCCTGCAGTAGATGACGCGTCCCGTCCTCTTAGTGCTGAAGTTAAGCTGGAGCCTGGGGCTGAGCGGCTGGTAAGTGCCAGCAGCAGAAGTGACTCTGTCCAGATCTGTCACATTCGTGTCATACCTGCATCCCAGTGTCGTCCGTGGTCGGGAAGGTGGAGAGAAACACCTGGAATGTGTTTCCTCCTGCAGAGACTCCTCGCTCCGTGGGGATTGCGGAAAGGTTGGGCTGCCTTGGTCGCCTCCTTCCAAGTTGCTTGGGAAAAGGGTTATAAACCATTTAAGCACCTTTTAGACCCGAGTTCCTTGGGGTCCTTTTGTAATATGCATTGCATTTTACAAAGCTTAAAAATCTTAACTAATTTTTCCCCTCTAGCAAAATCACCTCAAACTGCACAATTAGCAAAGGCTTCTAAAGACGTGGCTATTAATATCTGCCTGAGTTTTACCCTTAGAAAGGCAACTAATGATCTCAGTGAGATGCACTGGAAACTATATGGAGTGCCAGGTATTTATTATTTAATGCAGAAATGTAGGGCATGGAGTAATGGCTTGATCGCCCTGCTCCGTCTGGCTGTGATTACTTTTCATCCTGTGGGACGCATCTACGTGTGAAAATGGAGGATTCTGAGGATGCAGCAGCAGGAGAAGGGTGGTCCCCGCTGTGCAGGGTGCCTGCTGCTTCATCCTGCTGCAGCACTTGGAGAGAAGGGGAGTTTTGTTGTGAGGAGTATAAGCATCATGGACCGAAATTCAACGTAGTTGCTATAGTTAGAAAATATATGTGTAATAAAAAGCTAGAGAGCCCATGTACTTCGTTTTCTTCTGTCGTGGGTAGGCTCTGTCAGAGTTCTGCTGCTCAACAATAATGGGAAATACTGTGGAATTATTAGTACTGCTGGACTGCAGGCACCAATAGAAGCAACTGCAGTGAAATGTCTCCTCGTTTGACGTGGGGTTTCGGATACGCATTTGGACATTGGGAGTTGGAGTCTTTAATTAGCAGATTAGCTCAGCCCCCAAACTCGGCTCTGTGATTCAGTGCAATGAACAAGTTGCTCTACCGACTGCAAGAGTCGATTGCGCTTGGGATCAAACCGGAGCGGCGCTGGAAGAGCGGCGGGAGGCCGGGAGCGGCGGGGGTGCCGGCAGCTCTTGCAGATCGCCGTGGAAATGCAGGCATTACGCAGCGTCTGGCTTGGAAGAACGCCGTCGCCGGCCTCGCATCGTGCTTTAACCCCAGAAGTGCTCAGACAGTGAAAAAACACTGTGACAGCATCCTCTGATCCTCTTCAGAAAGCGTAAGCTCCTTCAGTGACGGGTTGGCTGTTGCTGAGAGCTAATCTGGAAATAGCAGACTGATAACGGAGATAAACAATCGCGTTTGCCCATGATAGGGAGAAAATCTTGTTTCTTACCTTTTTGTTGAAATCAGGATTTCAACAAATCCGTTTATCCGACACCAGTCTAGTTTCAGGATCTGCAGGAGGAAGGACCGTGTCCTTTTTGACTTTGGCCCTACACCTGCGAGATTTTCCATAAATACCTGCAATGAAAAAGAACATTTTCCGTGTGCAGTCCGCGCCACGCTGCTACCTGGCCCCTTCTGTATCAATACTTCTGCAGCTGCTCTGACTGCTTTGGTGGGTAATTGCTCCTGAAGTGGATTTCCTTCTTGTAATTCCCTTTCCGCGCGTGGCAGCCAGTAAAGCAAGCGCAGAGCCCCAGGCGGGAGGTGTCAGCCCAGGAAACGCTGCCTGGGGGCGCTGAGCATTGGCTGCCACGGGAGCGTTTGCCCCAAATCCACCTCGCTCAGTCGTGTCGGGGTGTTGAGTCAGAGATCGGATCTGCTCGGAGCCCGGGTTGAGTCTGGAGACCATCGCTGTTGCAATCGGATCTTGCTGGAATGGTCTCCACCACAGGCCTCCCCTGTGCCTTGGGTTTGCTTTTTTCTCTCCTTGGAGCAAATCAGGAGAGGAGGAGGGAGGTGCCGTGATGTAGGATAACGGGATCCATCACGGCTCATTCCTGGCTCTTGGCTGCTTGGATCTTGTCCGCTCCTAGGTATCTTCCCCGGCCGGAGCGCTGCGGACAGTTGTAATCCGCACTACGTGTCCGAAGGCATTGGCTCGACGTGCTCAGTAATCCCCAGGAGGAATTAATTACAGCATCAGGGAAGGGCTTTATGAAGAAGGCCTAGAAATATCTGTTGCCAATGCTCAGGTCAGAACTGCAAGCTCAGCGGATGAATAAACACCCATTTTTTTTCTGCCTGAAGATGGGAGTTATGTGAAGCCCTAAAGAAATAATAGTTCAACTGTTGCTACCTGTGCATTATTTGACCTGCTACTGAGCTTGAAATTCTTAATAACAGATGAGAGAAGCTGTTGATGACGCTTCTTGATTGGACTTTCCTCTGCGTTTAGGGGTTTGGTGCTGGGTGAAGTTCTGCATGAGACGGAGTGGGATCCCGGAGGCCTTCCCGGCGCTGAGCCCTGGCCTGAACTTTGTCTCCTCTCAAAGTCGAGAGATCGCAAAGACCTGGACTTTCAGACCCAAAATGTAGAGCGCTTGGTGTCCTGCTCACCCATCCCATTAGGAACAATCCCTATCCCGAGCGAGTGGGTGAGCCTGGAACGCCTCTGATAAACCAGCTTTGCACTGACGTTTTCCAGCTCCTCCTCAGGAAGGAGGAGGTCGTCCCGGGTTCCTGGCTTGAATAGTCAAGCCCGAGTTCCTGGAGAAGCGGTTCCTCCTCTAAGGCCCTTTCTGGAGAAGAAAATAAATACCCTGTTTCAAAAGAGCTTCTGAGTCATGCGGACCGCCCTCCCGAACCGAGCGTGCCTCCGAGGAGTCCTCGTGACCGCCGGGCCTGCCAGGGCTCTGGGAAGAGAGGGAAAGCGGCAGCCCTGGCGCTGCCTCGGCCTCCTCGGGGCTCCCTCATCCGCGACGCTCGCGCCCGATTCCCACACGCGGCCGGGGCCGGCGCTGCCTCCTCCAGAAGAGGCATCCCTATGGCGGAGAGGAGCCACAGAGCTCCTCAAATGGGCAGCGGGCAGGGGGTCTCCGTGTTGCCGTGAACTGCTCCCGAACTCAGACCTGCCTCCCGCTGCTGGAAAGAGTCAGTCCCAGCGCGGCCTGGGGTTTCGCTCATTGATTTGAGTCGGGTGAGCGGTGGCGGGGAGGATCTTACAATCTACCTGTGCTTTTGAGCTGGGGTAGGTGGCAAAAGGGACTGCCTGATGGGCTCCCAAATAGCTCGGTCAGACTTTTGTTTCTGCCCTTTTGGCCGGTGCTTGAGGTGCAGTGCGAGCAGGGAGGGATCCCTTGGCAGGAGCAGAGGGCAGTTGTGCAAAAAGAGGGTTGAAGGAAGAAATGAGGTTTAGCCACACAGACACTGTCACCCTGTCACTCACCAGGGAGCAGGAAGGTTGGTCTGTGCTTCAGACTGAGCAAGGGGAGGGGTGTGTTTCTTTAGCTTAGATTTTATTTAGTTTTCACTGCGAAAGGTCTTTCCACCAAATGCTTTCTATCAAGCAGCATGATTTTACAGGATTGGCTTGTTTAGATGCAAAAAACCCACACAAACAACGTAGCTGAATACTGATTTAAAATCCTCGAAAAAAGCCCTATTTGGACTATTATTTGCACAGGTTACTTAGGACTTGTTTTAAATGCAAATTCGAGTTTGCAAGTCTGTTCTCTGCTCCCTTCCCTCCCGTTTGCCCTGTTTAAGCCTGCTGACTGCAAAGCTCCTGTGCATGTCGCGAAGCATCGCACTTGAGCGGCAGCCTGCGAGGCTTACAGGTGCTTTTGAACTTCTTTGCACTATTGTGACACACTAAAATCTCCTTCAAGGCCTCCCTGCTGGGTTTGCTTTGTTGTTGGCAGCTGTGTGTTTTGTGCTCCATGGTGGTTACCTGAGGTGAACTGAAATTAGGTGTCAAAACCCTGCGTGGATCCATCCACTTGCCAGAGCTGCTGGCTCTGAAGTCCTCACAGCCCCTGTCCCCTCTTCCCCCACTGACTTCTGAACCCATGAGTAGAAGCTGCGTGTGGAAACGCTGCTCTGGTGCAGAATCCTCAGCTCGAAACTGGGGACGAGGAAGTTGTGTCTGTTCAGGAGCTTATTTGTTATGATCTTTCTCATCCTTCTTCAGGGTGTTTCTGGATCCCAGCCATTGGAGAACCTGGGTGTTCCTGCTGCAAATATTCCTGAATCCCATCCCGCCAAGCCCTGTGGAGCACCCAGACCCGTCAATGGAGTTATTAACACGTAAGGGTCTTGCATATTGTGGAAGGATAACTTGCTGGTTGGTAATAACTGCGTTGGTAACTGTTTAAGTGATTTCTTTCTGAAAAAGCGGATGCCACTGCTTGTTTCAGCATCTAGAACTGAAAGCTAAAAGCCGTCTTGGAGGAGGCTGCTTGCATGAGGTTTTGGGCTGCATTGTTTTTCTGAAAATGGTACTAAACTAAACAGTGTTTACATGAACAAGCTGTGCAGGACACCATGTAATGACCATTTCTTTATGGGTATTTTTTATAGACATGCAAATTGTATGATTCAAAGGTACCGGGAGGCTGCTTGCAATTATTTTATAATATATCTGTAACCACTGACCCACTTCTCCAGGAATGCTGAGGAACCTAGATCCCGTTGATTTCAGTGGGAATAAATTTCTTTAATTTACTTATTCCTCCAGGTTGTTTTAGTTAGGGTTTTTTTAAAGTAGGTAAATAAAACAAGCGAAAAATTCTCCTGCACTGCAGGATTTGAGAGCAAAACCACTGCCAGCCCCTGCACCCGGAGGGCTCTGAAGTTCTGCTGGTGGCTGCTGCCAGGACGGCTGCATCCGCTCCGTGGGCCGGGCTGCTGCAGCGGCGCAGGGCGCACAGTGCTGCAGCTCTGCAGGCTGCAGCAGAGCCCCATGCACGCCCAGAGCCTTTGAACTAGAGAGCCTCAGACCACAGGGCTTTCATGTTTTGCATTTTCAGATATGAAACACTTGTAAAATATACATGAAAAGGCTCTGGATGGAGAACCGTGCTGGGATTTAGTAGGTGGCAAAGTGCATTGATAGCGCGGTGGGGCAGGGTTGGTGCTTGCGGGCAGGGAACTTCAGCCTGTGCGAAACAGAAAGGTTAGCGTGGACACTGCAGGGCCTGAGTATTAATCAGAAGCGAGCTGGCATCTAGGTTACAGGGTGTGTTATTTTGGGGAGGCTGAATTCTAGGATCAAAGCTTCCAGGGCAAGTGTGAGGCCAAACAGGGTTTTGAGAGGTGGGCGAGCATGTGGAAAGCGACCAAAAATAAAACCAACATTAGAGATGGCTTAATAAAACCATTTCCTGGTGAAACTGTAATGCTTCTAATCTCACTGCTCAGAGTTTTTCTGAGTTGTGAACCTGTCTGGTATTGCTGGCTGATGCAGGATGGCTGAATGAATAAAAAGCATCTTTAACCTCTCCTGTTCTTGGGCAGTCTGCAGCCTGGCCTGGCAGAACACGCTCAGGGAGACGGCCTGGAAGCCGAGGAGCTCTTGCATAAAAAGCAACGACTGACCATGGTTTCCTCATCTTTGGACGGAACGTGCGTAGCGGCTCGCACGCGCCCGGTCCTGAGCTGTAAGAAGCGACGGCTTGTTCGACCTAGCAGCATCATGCCCCTTTCCAAAAAGGTTAGTACTGCTCTCTGTTGTTTTTTCTCTCCTTTGATGGGTTTTCTTTGCTGTATATATCAAAAACTCCACACCCAGCGGCCTTGCTGACACATTAATCCAGTGCTTTTGCTCTTTGCACATAGTGGTCTCCATGCTTTGGAAAGGTTTGTGGCAATTAAGAGGATGGCTCAGGCTTTGCTTTTTTGTTATTAAAAAAATAATTTTCCTATTTTTTTATTAAAAAGAAAGTGGGAAGAGGAGGGCTGTGAAGTTTCATGGGCTGTTGGAGAAGTGAAGGAGAAGTTTTAATCTGTTGAGAAGACTTCAGTCAGTTTTTGCTGTGGAGGGAAGATGCTGAATTTAGAGACAGGGCGATTTCTTTTTTAAAACCAACCACCCTGAGCATCTTCCTCAGTAATTTAGTTTGGTAAAATCTGAGCAGATTGAGCAAGACTTTGGAAAGTCATGTATGAAAGTCAACATTGAGCAGCAGAATAACATAGATCCAGGAACTTGCTGCTACTTGTTCAAAGTCTGCGGGGCGGATAAGTCTGCCAGTGCTAGAACTTGAGAGAGAAACCCCAAAAGCAGCATTTTGATCAGCAAGGTAGATTCTTGCTCAGCTGAGTTAGTTCAGAACTGCAAACAGAAAGGAGTTGATCTGGGTATTTCCAGTTGAGCTCTGCAGTGAGTGCTTGGAAAGAGCATCAGTGATTTGGAAGATTGTGAAATACCGCGTAGGTAGCGCTGACTCGTGCCCTGTTTGAGGAAGGGACTGCTAATTGTCTCTTAGCTCTTGCCTGTCTTGGTGAAATCCATTAAAAAATCAGGGTTCAGAAGAGGTTCCAGAGGTTCCTGGTTCTAAAGGAGGGAAGATGTGCCAGCCACGACACCTTGGAGACCTCCCTGCTCAAATAAACATCGCCCACAACTGTCTGTCGTGCTGATGGAACATGAATACAGTCTCATTCACAGTCATTTAAGTTGGGACAAGGTGTCTAATCTTGTGTAACAGGACTGTCAGTGACCTGTGGTCATCTACAGCCCCCCGTGCCCCAAAACACCCTGCTTGGTCCCTGCACCGCGCCAGACCGTCTGTCTGAGCCTCCTTAGATGAGCCCTTTCGGTGCCTATTAGTCATTTTTCAGAGAGCAAACCCAAGCAAACGGAATTGTCTAGTACAAGCTGCCTTTCCTTGTTATTTGAAGTCCTTCCCTGGGGTCCAAGTCCTGGTATAACTTGCTTACCTCCATTCCTCCCTCCTGTAGCTCTCCCCGTATTTTGGAATTCGATGTGATAAGTCCTAATCCGACCATCTCTACACTAAACAAACACAAGTCTTCCAGTTTTTCCATGGAGGTCCAGTTCCTGGAACTTGCAGTGTGTTACTTTCCTCTGGATTCTCCCTCATTCAGTCCATATATTCTTGAAACACGCAGCCAAAAGTGGGTGCAGCGGTCCAGCTTCCACATTACTAATGCCAAGCAGGATGGAAGAATTACCGCATGAGTCTTGCAGAGCCATCCTGTTTATGAAGCCCTCTGGGGCATTAATTCTTGGTAATAGTGTGGCACTGCTGATTCACGCTCCTTTTCTGATCCAGAACAACCACCAGATCCTCTCTGCAGAGCTGCTGCTCATTTAGCTCTTCCCCTTCCTTCCCCAGTCACCAAAGTGTGTCTGCCAACACACAGCTTGTTGCATTTGCCCTTACTGATTTAGGTTTGGGTTGTTTTGGATCCCTTTTTTTAATGCTTTGTAACAATAACTGGGATCCCAACCTTTTCCTTCAAGGTGCTCACAGCCCTTCCCTGTTCTAGTGTTATCTGCAGGCTTGAATGAGGGAAGAGATAATATCTTGAAGTTATTAAGGGGAATAATACTAGGCTTAAAACGGACTTCTAGAGGATCCAATTCAATATATCCGTCCATTTTGACAGTCACTCATTCGTTAACTGGCTCTGTACAGTTTTTACACTAGGTTGTGTATCTACGCTTATATATAAAAGAAGGAAGTCCATAAAAGTCAATAAACCTGAGAATTGAAAGTCCATCTCTTGGTTTAAAAGAAAAACACAAGATTGAAAAACACCCTTTTTTAGTCTGCAAAGATGTCCCTGTAAGTGTCAGGCTTTGGTGCAGTGAGAGCTCTCAGACTTGTCTGGACTAGAGAGGGGCTTTTCTCCTCTCTACCAGCAGAATCGTGCTGCCTCGTGCTTTTTAAAATGAAGACTTCAGTCTGGATAAAGTTTAATATTTTTAGTCAAATTTTGTACGTGTTAAATCATGTTTGTGCCAGTGAGGACTAGTTTTCAATTGTGTTTTCTGAGCGGAAAGCATCCTGTTTTGAGTCCAGACTAAATCAATATTTTCCAAAATTAAAAAAAAGAATAAATCAGAATTTTTCTTAAGAACTGTCAGAAATGTATGAGGAGAGCCCTGAGAGGCGCTGACCTCTGATACACTGGAATTTCTTTCTCCCCTTCGTAGATCCATCGTAACAGCCTGGCGCGATGTAGCTGCGACGTGAACCCTTCCTGTGCCCTCTGCGGCACTCGGAGCTCCACGACGCTGGAAATCCAGTACGATGCCCCCCTGCTGGAGCGCCTCTCCCAGCTGGACTCATGCATTCATCCTGTCCTCTCATTCCCTGATGGTGAGTACGTGCAGCCCCACTCACAGAGCTACAAAACTGGGTCTGGGTGCTAAGGATCTGTGGTACCTGGGCACGCTTTGGAGCCTGCTCCCCCAAACCTGGGCGTCCGGCTTTCATCAGCTTCCAGGAGAGGTGCAAATCTGCTCAATACAGTCACTACGACCAGGTTTGTCCATCTGTGAATGGTTGGAGGAGCGTGGCATTTAGAGGAGTAAGTGTCTGCTTGAGGGGAAGCGATGGACCTGCTGTGTGCGCTGCTCCGAACGCGCTCGAGACGGGAACGCGCCCCCACAGCGCGGAGCAGGGCGGGATGCCTGGCAGTCTGTACTGGGCTCGAGTCTTGGGCTGATGTCTGTGTCACTGCAAACCACATCTGGGAAACAGTTGGTTCCTCAGAGTTAGTTTATTTGTGCAAAATTACTTGTGGACTAGTTCAGGTTGCAGAAAGTTTCTCTGGGATTTGTAAGTGACCGTACGTAGATCAGAGGGCGCAGGAAGAAGAGGTGTTTCCATTGGGACCTTCATTTCCCTGTGTTTTGCTTTCAAGGTCAGTCATCACTAAGAGCAATAACTAACCCACCCTGTACTGTGGGACACTCCCAGACTTAGCAGATAGGGAGCTTTCCCAAGGGCACGGTGGCAGTAATTTCCAATGTTTTTTGCTTCCTAAGCTGCCAATTTCAAAACAAGCCAGTTCTTTGACCAAAAACGGTTGCTGTGCATGAGATGAATTTGCTGTCCATCTGTCATCCTCTGTTCATAAAATACAAGACCACGGATGGGTAGGAATTGGCACTTTCAGCGGAAGAGCTAAGAAGCAAATAGATCGCAGCAACTGCGACTGCTCTCCTCGACAGGAGGTGTTAAACCCCGGCCGATGACGCAGCGAGCAGAGCGGGATGTCCCCTCGCCCCAGGACGTCAAGGGGTTGGTCCTGGCCGAGGTGCCGGGCTCGGCTGTAGACACCAGGGTTTGGTCACCAGCTTCTTGCAGACTTTCTGCTGCGGTAGGAAGTGCTCAGAGGGCCTGGGCTTCAGCTTCTCACTGCATAAAACGGGCCCAACCATCTGAGCTCCTTCCCCAGCAGCATGGTAAAACAGCCTGAGTTGGTAAATTGAGTGCTATTTTAAAAACAAAGTCCACCTTCCCACCCGAGCTGTGTTAATGAGTGCTAAAGGAGCTTAAATTTCTTCTTCGGGAGCTCAGTGTGTCATTTCCTGGTTTCACAGTGATTATCATCTTCTGTCAGCAGTGTTAAATTAATATTGCAGGAAGCAATGGGGAAGAAACTTGTTACATGTGCAGTTAATCATGGCCAGCAGGCAAAGAACCTCATCCAGCGCTTGAGATGCCCCGTCCTTAGGTCAGCTGCAGCCAGTGAATGCTTCAAGGATCTGCATGCGATGAGAAAATAGGGTTTTGAAACCACCTCTGAAGCTACCAAAACGATGCAGATCTGTGGGGTGGTGGGCAGAGGTCCAGGTGGGGCTTCCTGGAGAAACGTGGACGAAGTTGAGCCGTGAGCACGTGCTGAGTGGAACTTCGAGTCTCCCTCTCCTTTGTACCAGGAGCCAGGGTTCTCTGGTGCACTTTGCCAAGGGCAGAATTGCCAGGTGCCGCAGAGAAGATCATTTCTGCCTCTGGCCAGTGGGCACATGCACCGCAGCCTCCACCCTGCTGCATTTGCGCTTTACTCGGTGCTTTGTTGCCTTCCTTTCAGTTTTCCGTCCAATTTCTAGCCGGGAGGTTGCAGCTGATGTAATAACCGCGGGGGCAGGATGGGGGCCGGGGCTCGGCGCGGCTGCCACCTGCCGGTCCCCGGGAGCCCGCAGCAGCCAGGGAGGAGGAGGAAGAGGAGGAGGAGGAAGAGGAGGAGGCTGGTGTGGCTTCCTTGTGCAGCCTCTGGTGCAAGCGGTGCTGATAGGGCAGGGAAGGAAACAGCAGGGGATGTTTCTCCGAACACGAATTGTCTTGTGTTTTTTCCACTCCTCTCTTCAGCCCGGTCCCTTTTTCAGCGCGCGTGTGGGCTGCTGTGGATAGAGTGGATTTTCTTAGCAAAGCAGCAAGGCAGCGTTTGGAAGGTGGGAGCACTGCAGCGTCCCAGTGCTGCAGCCTGGTTAGCTGCAGCGCCGAGGACCCAGCTGGACCCAGCGGAGCAGGAGTGGGACCTGCAGAGCTCCCCCTGAACCGAACCAGAGCACTGACTGTCGAGACGCTCTCGCTGCAGCTCTCAGCTTCTTCCTGGGCTTGAAGCTCCCCGCATTGATAGCAGCAGCTTCCAGGCTGTGCTCTGCAGCAGTTGCTGCCCTCTGCCAGTCCCAGCTCTGCTGGGCCTTTCCAGTCCCTGGAATCGGTGGGAAATTTTGAAGGTGTTCAGATATCTGCAGCTGAGACTACTTATAGTTGCCAAGAGAGAATGTGATATCTCCTTCTCTGGAGATCTTCAAAGCCTGTCATTCACGTGCTCTAGGTGACCCTGCGTTTGCAGGGGGCTTGGACTAGATGACCTCTAGAGGTCCCTCCCAACCTTAAGCATTCTGTGATTCTATAGGGCTCAAAAACAAACTCTTCGGGTTGTTCTCTGGGATTTTCTAGATACAGTTTGTAGATCCCACAGCAGTTTGCCTTGATGTTCCCTCTGCAAGCACAGGGCTTTGAAGGCACTTTGTGCCCGAGCAGGGCCTGGGAGGATTCCTCTCGGAGCAGAGCTGCATCAAAGCCCTGTGAAAATGTCCTGTGAGCTCGGGGGAGGGATCTCCCTGGCTGTACTGGGGTGGCTCTTCCCACTACTTTCAGCTCCCGCTCGAAGTGGCAACTGGAGCTTACGGAGGCTCCGTGCTGGCAGCTGGATGGGGCCTCTACGAGCACATGCTGGTGCATGGTGGTCTTCTGTGCAGCTGGGGAAGAGAAATTCGTGTCTCAGTAGCTCTCGTGTTAAGCCTGAAACTTTTGTTTTATTTTGTTTTGTTTTAT
>VWPW01014104.1:0-19836 GCA_013389825.1 Crypturellus undulatus
TTACATGGGTTCAGCTTTTATTGCAGGTTCCAGTTGTACCATTCCTCCAAAGAATTATGTGATACTTCCTCTCCTTATACAAGGGGTATATAACCTTACTGCCAATCCTAAAAGGCATATTCAAACCTTATGTGTTGCAGTTAGGTCTCTGGGCTGCTATTTCATCCTGGTTTCCTCCAAAAAGACTCCCTGCTTAAGGCATTATGTCCTCAGAATTACTTTCCTCCTCCCTATTGACTATGCAGCTCACATATGGTCCTGAGGTTTCATCAGCTGTGAGTCAGACCCCCTGCAATGATAAAATTGCTCATTGTGGTTCAGCACATGGAAAAAATAACCACAACCACCTTAGGAAATCCCTTGAGCTGAAAATGGTGAAAGGTTGGGAGAATATAAGAAGGAAATAGCATATATGCTTTCTCTGCTCTTACTTTTCTCTAAGCATCCATTTCTTCCATACTTAGATATCCTTTGGTCTGAACCAGTATAGTTGTACTTCTGCTCTTGACAAAGCATCATTTTTCTTTCCATTTTTTTTTTTCTTTTAAAGTTAATGTTTGCAAGGTTTTTTCTGCAACTCTGGAAAGAATATGCTTTTTTTGTTTGTAAAGATGAGACTTGTGTTCACTGGACTTCAGGAGAAGGTGGCAGTGAGTAGCAAATACAACCAATCTGCAGGACAACTCTGATAGCTGACCCTCAAAATAATTATGTCCACCATGTGCATACTCGTATAACCAATTTGCTATTCATTTTTTGGTCTTGCTATCATCTCTTCCAGTTTCTACAAACCTGACATTCTTTGTTGTGCTTCCTCATATACAACTCCAAAAGGTGTGAAAATGCATGAGAATCTCAACTTTTTTTTTTTTTTAAGGTACTTTTTCTAGCCTGTGTGTTAGCTGAAAAAAATCTGAATTTTAAAGACTGCTGTCCTGCAAAACAACAAAAAATAGAGATCTCAGAACATGCGGTTTTGAGATGTAGTGTTTTAATGTCTTTTGTTTCAAGATTTTTAAGCCCACCTCATAATTTTGGAGAGTCTTCCAGAATGGTCTTCTGAATGTATCATCACAACTGGCAATAAAACTATTAACCTTTAAACTTCAATTTCCTATAATTCCTGGAATCAAAAGTAGCAACTCCATGGCCTATCTGTCTAATACCAACCTCCCTTTTCTGTGTACACTGAGAATCACAGAATTTAACTACGGTACCTTGGCCTTTTGGGAGGAGGTCCTAGGGGGTTTCCTGTAGCTGTGAAGATTTGAGATTTACTACTGCTAGTCCACAGTCCTTTATTTTTACTTGTCAAACATAGATTTAGCTATTTTTCCTGTATGGATTCTGAATATTGTAGTCTGCTAGGCATTCTTTCTGCTACAAATTATCAGAATTATGGGGGCAAATTCTGCCACGAGCTACAAGATTAAGAACTTCATCACACACTCAACAAAGTCAATAATAAAGCTCTTGCTGGCTTCGATTGTGCAGAATTGGGGCCTAACTGAGGGCAGAATGTACAATATTGTCACCATTTTAAAATTATTAATTTCCATATGTTCCCAAATTTCTGGGTATTTAAAATGATTGTTAGAGGCATGCGTAGCTTTGTTAATATTCTGAAGCAACAAATCCTTTTGAATAGAATTTCAAAATCTAGAGGATTTTTCAGATGAAGTTATTTGAAATTATTAAGATGTTGTGCCTTTTTTTTTCTGTCTCCATTGTGCTTAATCATATGCACACGAATGGTTTCATTAACTGCTTTGGAAGGGTGCAAAAAGATCTGTCTGAAAAAGTGTTCTATATAAAATCACAAGGGGTAAATGCTTACCAATCTGTTAAAAAAATAAAATTGCCCAAGTGTATGGTATCAATTTCCAGAGAAGAAAAAAAAGTCTTGTTTTCAGGAGTCCCTAATGCAGTCCTAAGTAAGTCTTCACTGCCAGTTTAAAGGAAGAATTTGTCTGAGGAAAAGCAGAGCAAAAGCAACTACCAAAGGATTATGTCTGTAAAACCAAACTTTCTTTAAAAAAAGCATAATCGCTGTCATTGCTAGACCATGCCACAAAATCCAACATAGTTATAGCCCCTACAATTTCCCTGTCTTTTTCGGCATATGCATTAAATGCTTGGCTGTTATTCACTCAGCACAGTAAGGTCACTAAAGATCCAATGATACCCTTTCAGCCAGCCATGACTGAGAGAAATAAAACATCTATGTTTAGAGAATGGGCCCCAATTCTGCACGGTGTTATTTATGTGACTCTCCAGAAATGAGGATTCCTGTTGCCTGGAAGGGGAGTCATTGTGTGATTAAAAAGTGGAATAATATTTGCAGGATGGCAGCTGCTGACATAAAGGGTAGGAACATGCAGTGTTTGGGATGATGATGCAATGCCTGAAATGCATCAGCCTCTCCGTGCCTCAGTTTCTCCCTTTGGGTAATGAGAATACTACCACTTTCCTCCTTCACAGAGCACGGAAGAGGTATAAGGTTTGCAAAGCAGCTGCAAATCCCCGTTTGAGCAGTAGGACAGCTGTACCAAGATGTATAGTTATTATAGGCATATATATAGCAAATAAACCTGACTGGAATCTGGACATCAAAAGATGGATGCCCTCTCCCAAGTATTCATCCTTTAAGTACTATGTCTTTCTTTCTTTCTTGTTTTGTTGACTGCCTATTAGTGTGAAAATCTCTTGGGGGAGATTACTGAACAAATAGCTGTTGGACAAAAAATAATGACAGAGAAGGAAAGCATAGAAAAAAATTTAAGTAGAGGATGGACCAGCAATGGTGGAAGCAGAACCACATGAAAACACTTGCAGATTTAAACGTGAAGGAGGCCAAGCAACCAAATGCAATGAAAAGATCAATAGAAAAGGAAAATCAGAGGGAGACTCAGCAATCTTGCAGGATCAGCCCCTCCCCTCTCCCCCTAAAAAGAGTAGGTATAAAACACATCCTCCATGAGGACACTGACAGGCCCTTCAGAGTTTACTGCTCTTGCAGGAGCAACGGTTGCCATCCCAGCAACTGCTTACGCTTAAAGCAGGGACTTCTCGAGCTCAACAGCCTGACTCAGTAGCTGGGAGCCGTGACAGGCTCACTTCCTGCAGGGATCTGATGTGACTGGGATGCACGGAACATGCCCGGAACCTGCATGGATTGCAGGTACCCCCAAGGTCACAGCAGCTCTGAGTGTGGCTGCCTAGCTGGAGCCCTGCCCGCATCCACACAGGGCCCTAGCAGATTTTCCAGCTAACTCTTCTACAAAACACATCTATTGTCAGTGCTACGCGTTGCGCAAATATTATCGTTTCCCGGGAGCAGATATTTATCTATATTTGCCTAGGATTGCTTTGGAACTGGACATTGGACTCGTTTCCATGCAATGATTAACCCTGGTGACAGAGCGAACAAAGCAAAACAGCGCGGCATGAGATGGCTTGGGAAATAAAAAAAGTAAGAAATCCCTGTAGTCTGAAACACTACAATCAAGGGAAGGCATTCTGTAATCTGGGAACGGGCCTATATATAGCAATATGCCTGAATGCCTCGCGGGAGCTGAAGCGCTTATAAATCTCTCGTATTAGATGGAGGCAGAGTACAACACTCTCTCTGTTCATATGAAGGTGGCTATTTCTAGTAGTTCTTGTGCATCTTGGAGTTATATCCCAAAACTCCAGGCTGCCACTTTACGAGCAGAAATCCTTTATGCTTTTGTTCTGGGTCCTTTGTCTCGTTCCTAATTTGTTTTCTATTTTGTCTATCTTTTGCTTAGTTTGGAGAGTCTGAGCATAGGTTCTTAGCTTGGTGACTAGACTTGCATTTTTTTTATTTATTTTTTAGGTCAGCTGATGTTTGTGGAGAAAAAATAGTTTAGTAGGAAAGCTGTTCACAGATTTGGTGGAAAAGTGGTAAATTATTTCAAGTAGGACAAAGGAAAAAAAAGCAAAGTCAAAACACTTTGATTATCTTTTAAAAAAATCTCTGTCAATGTTTTTTTTATTTTTAAACAGGACATGGTTTTGTTATTGTCTTTTAAGAAGGGTATAGATGCAAGGTCCTCATCAGGAAAGCACTCAAAATACTTTGACTTTTTTTTATTTAAAAACTAAAACAAATTCATATTTCAAGTCAACTTTTTTTTTTTCTTTGTCCAGTGAAAAAGAAATTCCCCAAATCTCTCAAGCCAGAATTTATTAATTGTTTGCACAGCTGGAGTTATGATTTCTCCCTGGAGCTGCAGTCCCCGGGTTTCATTGCATCTCTGTCACTGCTGTGTCCCATATCCTTGGGCAACTCATCATGTTTCTCACTAAAGAATTCCTCCTCCCCACGTGCATGTGCAGTACCTTGCACAAAAGGGGGCTGAATTTAGGCACAACCTGAAGGTGTCACTACTACACAATATATACAAATACCCGCCATGTCCTGCTCTTCATTAGCACTATGGCTGCACTGTGGTTACAATGAGCATGCCAAAAAAAAAGGTAGGAGGTATCAAAATGTACAGTTTTAGCACTTAAAAGACACCGCCATGTCCTGCTCTTCATTAGCACTATGGCTGCACTGTGGTTACAATGAGCATGCCAAAAAAAAAGGTAGGAGGTATCAAAATGTACAGTTTTAGCACTTAAAAGACACCAATATATTGACCTCTGTATGTCAATATTTATTCCTTAGCAGCTGTATTACATTGGCATATAAGGCCCTATCTAGTTTCCATTAAAATCAGTGACAAACTCCCATTGACTTAAATGGTGGAGGATAAAGCCCTAAATCTTTAATGTAGTCACATGCATGTCTTTTTTTTCCCCTCTTTTTTTTTCTATATAATATAACCACTGCAATGTAAAATGCATTTGTTATGTGCACCTTTACTCAAATACCTGCCAATGCAAAGGTAATCACCCTTTCACGATACGTGCTGTATAGCAACAAGTTATTTTCATTCAGGGATGGGGAGGAAGCTCTTAAAAACTTATATTCCAGAAATGCAAATGCACCTCCGTGTAGAAATTCTCAGCTAAAACTACCTATAAAATAAATTCTTCCCAACTTATGTATGCCCAGGCTGCCTCACACCAGGAACGTCACTCCACAAACTTAAATCTGTACACAGCCACTGCCTGCAAATACATCCCCAGGGCCTGTTTGTCCCCTCTCTGGTGGCACCAGACAGGATAAAATCGCATGCCAGGTGCCATCACCAGGGATGCCGATCCCAGCCAGCTGCACTGCAGCCGGCATCAGGACCGGGCAGTTTCTCTCGCTGCCATTGTGCCGGAAAGTTTCCTTCCCTTTAAGAAAGGGGTTGGCAAGGGAGGGAGATCTAAAATTACCCCTGTTGGCTTCCAAAATTGGGGGAAAAGTGGTGAAAAGCAGCAAGGGAGCCTCCTCAGTTCTGCTGGCAGCAGAACGTGCCCTTGGAGGGAGGAAACAGGGAGGCAGCGGCAGGGCTCCAACACGACTGGCACCTGGTGGGCCATCAGCTACAGCCACCCTGCCTCTCCTCACCCCTTCCCCCCCCCCCCAAAAAAAAAGGCAATAAGAGTAAAATAAATGTTGGGCAGAAAGGCATCTGTCAGAGGGTGCCATGTTCATTAGCCCTGGCCATGTATGTTATGTTGGTTTGTTTTTGTTTCCCGTTTCCCTTTCCCTTTCCCCTCCCTCCCTTTCCCCTCCCCTCCCCTTCCCTTCCCTTCCCTTCCCTTCCCAATATGTTCCATATTGATCTTTTCAGAAAGTTCAGTTTTTCTAATCCATCCCCTCCCTAGAGCCAGGTGAAAAATGTTTGAACTTGTAATGCTGGGATTTGATTCTGCTCTCTGTCACTTGAGTGGAAATCTAGGGAGGCCTCTGTGCAGGCAATGCAGTTTCCATGGTGTAAAGAAGAGCAGAAGCCAACCTCAAACCTAGACAAAGTGTACACGTGCATCTGCAGATCGACTTGGTTTGAGGAAGTCCATTTGTGCTGCTGCAGATTTTCCAGTGATTTTATTGGATGGACATTAGGTATCCATGTTGTGATGTGAATGCCAGGGATTTATGGCACAAAATAGGGAAAGGAAAGATGATTTTGTGATTAAAAACTGGACTGGGACTTGTATAATCTGTATTTAATTCCCAACTCAGCCGTAGATTGCCTCTCTGCCCTTGGATAAGTCACTCATGCTCAGATCCATAAACCTATTTAGGTATCTAACACCCATTGATTTCAATGGGAGTTGGGTTCTAAATGCTTTTAAGGATCTGAGTCTTAATATCAGCACCACTCAGGGTCAGGAACCAGACCTAACAGATCACGACCTGATACTTCTTTTCTCCCACTGGCTGTGTGCTTGTCTGTGTACATTTGGAAGGTGGTAGGACTGTACAGCATCTAGCACAGTGGGGTCCTGATCTCAGTTTTTGCTGGAAAAATGTAATACATACATGAAAATAATAAAACAAACAAACAAACAAACAAAAAAAACCCAGAAGACTAAATTGCAATAAAATAATGCAAGGACCTTAATAAACAGTCCCTTTTTTGATTGTTTTCTTGTGCTATAAAAATTGTTAGCAAAGCTGATGTCTTTTGCACACAAACATTAATCTCCTGAGACCTTTTAAATTACTCGTCTGTTCTAGAGACCCTTCCTCAAAATATCTTGAGTATCTTACAGATCATCATAGAATCATAGAATCATAGAATGCCTAAGGTTGGAAGGGACCTCTAGAGGTCATCTAGTCCAACCCCCCTGCACACGCAGGGCCACCTAGAGCACGTGGCACAGGACTGCATCCAAGCGGGTCTTGAAGATCTCCAGAGAAGGAGACTCCACAACCTCTCTGGGCAGCCTGTTCCAGTGCTCTGTCACCCTCACCGTCAAGAAGTTCTTCCTTAAGTTCCCGTGGAACTTTTTATGCTTCAATTTGTGGCCATTTCCTCTGGTTCTGTCAGTGGCCACCACTGAAAAGAGGCCAGCCCCATCCTCCTCATTGCCTCCCTTGAGGTACTTATAGACACAGATCAGGTCCCCTCTCAGCCTTCTCTTCTCCAGGCTGAACAAGCCCAGCTCCCTCAGCCTCTCCTCATAGGGCAGATGTTCCAGGCCCCTGATCATCCTCGTGGCCCTGCGCTGGACTCTCTCCAGCAGCTCCACATCGCTCTTGTACTGTGGGGCCCAGAACTGGACACAGTACTCCAGATGTGGCCTCACCAGGGCTGAGTAGAGGGGCAGGATCACCTCCCTCGACCTGCTGGAGACGCTCCTCTTAATGCACCCCAGGATGCCATTGGCCTTCTTGGCCAATGATAGATGTGAACTATGTCTTGTATCCCATCCTGTTCACTTTGCAATGCAGGAAACTGAGTCACAGAGCTGGAAAAGAAATTGCCTTAAACAGAAGGTACATAAAAAATAGAAACAAGGACCTAGGTCCTGGTACAGCAAAACATGCCAGTAAATGCTGACTTGAAACAGACTCACAGTGCCCTTGTTTCAATGAGAATTATAAGCCTCCCAACTTTAACTAGCTCTCTGGGGAGGGAAGTCCTGGTTCCACTCCTCTGATTACTAAACCACTGTTTTCTGTCTTCTCCTCCTCCTCCTCCTCACTAGATTTGTTTCCCTAATAAGAGCATTCTTCATTCTAAGGTTATTGCTACCCCTCTGTAAAAGCAGGCAATGTATGGTCCTTCATGTGATTTAATGCAAATATAAACATAAAACCAAGCAGCCACGGAGAACAAACTGTTTGGGGGGTTGCAGATGGGTTAGGGAGCCTTTCTGAGCGAGAAACTGTTTAAACCTTGCTGGTGCATGGTTTGCAAGGTTGTGCTTGTTTTGCAGGGTTTAAACACCTAATGGTGTGTCTGAAACAGTCTGGCAGTGTCTGCACAACACGAGGACTGCAGCTATGTCCTTTTCTAATTGCAACCAGGAAAAGATGGAGGAATGATGAATAGTTTGCTCTGCTCTCACACCCCTGAGCTAACCAAAGCCGCACGACATTAGAAGTTCTCCAGCTGTGACTGGTGACTGAGTTTGCACGTCTAGTTGGGGAGCTTGGCATGGTTGGATGTTATTACTCCTGAACATGAAAAGTCAACCTCAAAATCTAAGCTTGCTTCCAAGAAGACACTGCCATGTGTAAGTGCTGGTTTCCTTTTCTATGGGAGTATGTTCTCCCAAGAAACAGCAGCTATTTAAATAGCAGCATGCTTTTTAAAAACACATAGGTGTAACTCATGGCACTGCCCTCATGCTCTTTGAACTGCAGAGTCCTCAAAGGCCAGATCCCATCTGAGGGTTTGCACATAAGCAAACCTTGCTGTCTGGGGAGCACCAAGGATGAGCAGGAAACCGCAGAGACATCCAGTGCCTTCCATCTGTAATGGACTCACATCTTCCTAAAAAAAGCAAGAGGGTTTTGAGGGGAGGTAACAGCCTTGCTTTAAAATAACCTTTCAGTACAAAGCAATTAATTTATTTTCCAAAATAAAAAGGAGCATTCAAATGCCTAGTGGTGATGCAGTACACCTAACATTTGCCTACCCAGGACAATATGGGGAGCATCACGCCAGGAGGAGGCCATTATCTTTATTGTAGCTAAGAAAATGGAAGCAGTTCCACCTGGCATTTAATTCATGTGAATGTTGCTGATGGCCTTAAAGCTCTTCTCATTTGCAGAAAATAAAATATAAATAATAAAAAAACAGTAACAATCAATGACAGATCTCTCCAAATAAATTGAAGGACTTTCTTTTCCTCTACTTAGTTCTTCTCCTTGTCAGCTCTCTCCCTCTGACTCCTTCCTTTCTCAGCTATAAAAAGTAATCAATACAAAATAAATGAGTGAAAAGCCAGCATCTCACCAAAGCATCTTTGAGGAAAGGTTTAATTTCCTACCCCGTTATGGTTGGGTTTTTTTTTTTTTTTTTCAAAGGAAGGAAGGAACTAAAGAAAAAAGCAATGGGAGAAAAAAATAAATACAAAGAGAAATGAAAACTTGAGAGTGAAGAGAAGGGAGATTAGGAAAAGAACGGCCCAATCCTGCCAGCATTTCCAGGAGCACATTTTACTTGAACCTAAAGCACCAGCCACCTCCAAAAGAATCTGGAGAGAATAAGCAAAAATGAAAACGGACAAAGTCTATCAGATAAATAAAGTCTGACATCCCTACACCCTCCCTTCCAACTTGAAGCATCTTTGTACAAAGCATGAGCCCACACGCCAAAGCAAATCATGGGAGCGAGCAAGGGGCTTGGAATTTCTGACAACTGGCATGGGGGTCTTGTTTGTTTCTGCGCAGGCAAACAGGGCTGGGTGGCATCTCTGAGTGCGAGGCATTTGAGTTAAGAGTGCCCTGAGTCTTCCCTGGAGAGAAAGCCAAAATATTCTCTTGCAGGATCTGAGTGTGAGGCGAGTGTGCGCAGCAGAACAGAGAGGAATCAGCCACAACGTGGCAGCATTGTATCTGGTGGGGTGAAGAGACAACGAGAGTCACGCTGGGCTGACCTTGGTCCTTCCTATATCAAATACCAGCTGATTTATTAGGAGGGGGTCAGTGCTGAAGAAGACATCTGAGGAGAAAAGTTTGTTCGTGGATAGTGGTGCCTCCGTAATTATCTCTGGCTGGAGGAGGAGAAAAAGAAGCAGAAAGAACTGTGTGGTTTGATTATTATACAGGCTGACCTCCCTGGAATAAGCATCTAGCAAAGCTCTATCTTTTAGATGTCTGTTAAGAAAGTACGTGCGGGTCCCGCAAGCCTTGATCCCTGTGACTTTAAGTGAATGGGAACCGTGTAACTTCCTGGAGGATCTCAAAGTTCGTTGCTGGGCACTGTCATTTTCCGCATTTTGTAGAGCAAAGATCAGAAACACGGTGATGTGGTAAATAGCATGGTTTTCAAAAGCAGCCCCTAATTTGCAGTGTTCAGCTTGAAAAGGCAGTTACGGCAGGGATTCCTCTCCCCCCCAACCTCCCAAGCACTAACAAAACAAGTATACAAAACAAGTAGGCACTACAGAAAAATGACAGCCAGTTTTAATTTTTCTCTAGAAATGACTTGCTCAGCGTCTGTGGAGTGAACCAGCAGCTGAGCTAGGAAAAAAAAAAAAAACAGCTTTCCAAACTCCCAGCTTTCAACAACGCTGTAATGAAGCATTAAATGTCTCGGCAGCATTGAGAATCAAAGCCTGTCTTCGCGGCAGAACCTGAGCAAGGAGGTGGTTTTGCTGGGGAGCCCGGCAGCTCACCTGAAATGGAAAGGGAATAATCCACCAAAATCAGGCCACTTGCTCATGAGATTTGCTTCGTCTGTGGCTCCTCGGAAGGATTTCTGTGCATCTCTTTCTCCACCCCCTAGAGAGAGACCAGCTCCGACCAGGAAAAAAAAAAAAAGCATTTGAGTTGCATAATTCAAGCACGAAGCTGACATAAAAATAAGGGCTTTGGCATCTGGGCTTGGTGAGGGTGGGAGGAGAGGGTAGAATTGGAGTTGGGGTAAGGAAATAACAATTTACTGCCACCTGAAGTATTGTTTATCGTTTAGCTTAAAGATGCTGACAGCTTCTGCACAGTTGTATGCACGGCAGAAGCGGCCTGCTGGCACACTGATAAAGTATTAAGACGAGCGCAGATCTGGGCCCCATACGAAAAGATGAGAGCACCTTCCAGCTGCATTTAGGCAATGTGCAGAGAGTAACTGTTACCTGCAAAGGATCGTTTTGATGCTACCTTCTTTGGTTTGATTTCAGATCAAAGGGAGAGTAGGCAGTTTAGGGCTGGCGCTCCGAGCTGCATGGCTAACTTATCTGTGCTGTTCAAGCAGGCATCACACTGTCTGCTTGTAAGGAGAGAAGGATCTGAAACACGAGGGAGGAACTGGGGAGACAAGGGGAAAAAGCAATAGCAACTACATACTGGCAAGCAGTGCAGCCTGGAGTCCCGCAGAAGTGCGTTTAAATAGTTGGCTTTCTTCTCTCCAAAAGTCCTGATGCAAAGTTGTCTTGCTGTGCTCAGTCTGCAAAGTGTCACTGCAGATCGAGATCTGAGCTTGTCTCTCTTCTTAAGGAGCTCTGGCTCCCTTTCTGGGATCCCCTCTGGGTCTGCAGCCCGGAGCCTATGACACGTCACCTTGGTGCAGAAAGCACCATCTTGGGAGACCTTGAGGTGTGGGCACAGCTGCATCGCTGTAAAGATGCCTGATGCCAACATGCTTTTACTTCCCTTCTACTAATGTGCTTATCTGCATTTGTATGTCAGTATAACCACTTCTGTACAGGTGTTATAATGCCCCTAATAGAGAAGCTTTGTCATCTGAACTATGCTAATGTGGTTAAAGGAGTGCAGCTATTCTACTTCAACAGACCATAAACACGGTCCTGCAAAGTGGTAAATCCTTCTGACTTTGAGGGAATCTCAAAGAATCTTTTGAGAGGGCCCCCAGATGTCACCCTAGATCCTGGTGGAGAATGGGGTCCCAGGTTAACAAATTGTAGGGCAGCCTTATATTATTTGCTGTCTGCGGAGGGGCACAGAGAGAGAGAGCTCAAGTTACCAAGAAAATGGGCAACCTTAACACAGTGAATGTAGTCATAAAATTACAGGAGCCAAATACCTCTGTTCTGATACAGACTATACGCCTTGAATAACCTTCCTGCCTCAGTTTCCCTTTGTCTTAAAGGGTGATGAACATGCTGGCTCATCACAAGCCAGCATGATGAAGATGTTGTAGTCAAGATTTCTGACATGCTGTTAAATGACCTGCTGCCTCTAAAGTGCGAATCTCTTATTTGTGCTGCAATGGAGCCAAAGGGAAAGGCTTTTTTGCTGCCCCTGCTGGAGCCTGTATGGAAATGAGTTGGGTATATGATCCCACTCAAAGCACATATTGCACAGGAAAAAAAAAGGGAGCTCTAACTCTCTTTTCTTCCTCCTGCCAGACTGGGCCAAATCCTGGTCTCATTTATATTGCAATAATCCTGGAAGAAATTCACCGGAGTTGATTCCTCTAGATTTACATGGGTATAACTAAAAGCAGAATTCATCAACACGTTTTCATAGATGGCTCTTAAGCAGGGAAAAATACTAAGACCTCCTTTATCTTGATGACACAAGATGGCTCAATAAATGTAAAGCACGTGTTATATAACAGCAGAATAATCTATGGTATTGAGGGCTCACAGATCCTGAAAGTCTTTTCTGCTTGCAAGGGGGAAAATTAAATAAGGAGAAAAAATATATATTTTTCTGAATAAAGTGCTTGTTGCAGAATATTTTTTTAAATACTGAACTGTGAAATCTAAAGCAGGGCAATATCCTCCCTTTCAACAATACTTTGACTTCCTACAGTCAGCAGATGCAATATGCATAGGATTCAGAAAGATCTCATTAAAATTCATTAAACCGGGTTTCCAGTTATTTAGTATATTTTGAAGAAAAGAAACCTATTGCCTCTTCTGATCCAGAAGATGGCCTCTCTGAAAGTAATTAACCCTTCATTCATGGGTTTTTCTATCCAACTAATCTCCCACCCCATGCCTTCCGATGCATTTTTAATACTGCAGCTAATACCGCCACCTAAAATCCTCCAGCAGTCGCCACGCAATAGAGCTCTGCACAGGCAAGGTACTGTAAATCTCCATAAACAGTGCTTGGATGAACAGCAAATTCAGATAAGTGATGTGTTCTTTTTAATGCCTTCCAATTACAAACGGGGGATACTCTTCATCCTTCAAGGTGGATTTTAATTCAGGAAAGATACTGGGTTCCCATTTGCCCAGGGGATTCAGCCGCTGGGTTTGGGGAAACTGGACGTGAAGGGGTGTGAATAGGGGCAGGAGGGCATAAATACATAGTGAAATAATAAAAAAAGGAGCCATGTACAAAACAAACAAACAAACAAACAAAATGAAGTAGAAGGCAAAATAATATTGGTACTAGACAAATCCAGAGATGTTAAGCAAAGTGTCATCTTTATCTGTCCGGAGCATAAAGCTTTCCTCTCTCTCACACCATTCACAGAGACTTGGGGTCACATCTGAGCTAGTCCTGCGAGCCTGCATGACTGATTTCAGATCAGGGAGAGTAAGCGGAAAGGCAGATTATATTTCATGTAAAACAGAAGCAACCCAAAATATTCCTGTTCCTCCCTTTCCTCTTTCTCTGTCTGACGAATGAGTTGTTCTGTCAAAACTAGGAATGGAGCTAGAGAAGGAGCAGAAAGGATGTGGTATAAACAGTGAAAAAAATTAAGATGAGAATTGAAAATATTCAGTGTTTTTCTCTTTGCTGAGAGAAAATCCCATTCGCAGCTCAACTCTAATCAGAATTTCCCATAAGAAGTTTCATAATGAATATATTTTAAAATATAGAAAAACATCCCATTCACATTGCAAGATGCTCAAGACAGTTGATGTTTCTTTCATGGTTAAAATGTTCTAACATAGCTATGAAAGAGTGTCATTTCTGAGTAACAGAATTCTGCTTTTCAATTTGCTTTGGTAATACCACTACACTTCTTATTTATTTCATTCAAACTACAGATTTCCACAGATCTATAAAAACATTTAAACACCTGCTCAGCTCTAAGAACCTATTGCTTTATATGATGCTTTCCACAATATGAATTAGGTTTATGCTGCTGTATGAATGTTTCTACACCATGACTACATTTCATCTAGAAGAAATACAAGTTCTTCGTAGAAGTTCATTGCTGTCTAATACATCATTTAGAAATTTGTCTATGTGTATATGTGCCTTTTTCTCAAAGATTTTGTTGTATCTCACTCGAGTCTGGCACAGTGTCTGTGATCAGTCTTGATCAACTCAAAAACAGATTAATCCCAGCATTCCAGGATCAGATATGAGTGGTATGGTTTATGTATGAGATGTGAATCTCATTTTAAACCACTGGAAACTAGTATGAAATCTGCCTGCTTAACAAAGAGGTACTGTCATTGCCTTGCTTCACCAAATCAGGGTATTTTAAAGAGAAAGCAGAGCGATTCTGTTTAAAATGCACAAGACATTTGTACCGAGGATGAGAATTTCAAAGTATGGCACAAGTCTTACTTTATGAGGAAATATTATTGTCTTTGTTCTTCCAGAGCTGGAAAGGGAGGAGAAAAGATATATAGGAGTTCAATCTGCAGAATTTGCAGACCTGAGTGGCAGGCTAAGTGCTGCACAGCGCCGTTGAAAAATATTAGCAATTAAAAGACGAAAACGTGGTCTCCGAGCTTCCCATTCAACGACGTAGGATGTACTACCCACCTACCCATGACAGATTAGTTTGCATACACTAGAAAATTAGAGATTAAACACTCATATAGGGGCATAGCTGCTCCACACACTGCTGGCACTGGGCACGTTACCTCTAAAGCCATGAAAATATGTGTACAAATTAACAGCAAAGTTCAGTTGCTGTGAGAAGATGTGTATGGGTTCATCCACTTTAATTGTTTCCATGATTTAAGTGTTAGGCACCAGGAAATTAATCTGGGCAATAGTCAGGACAATCTGCGCAAAGCCGGGTTCAATGTTGCTAAAACAAACTGGTTGAAATGAAAAAGTGCAGCTGTGACTCTGCGCCTGATACCAACACACGCACGCACGCACAGGCACACACAAAAAGGTCCCAATTAATATTCTTATTATTTATGAACAGAGACAAAAAGCCAAAGAGGGCATGGTAATGCACACAGATGCTGATTAGCTGGAGATTATATTGATGATGTAATAAAAATTCACTCTCTCTCTTAATCTGCACCAGAACAATCAGAGAGAGATTAGATAAAAATCAGAGAGGATGAATAATAGAAGGGAGAGGTAACATCATAAACCATAGCTCCAAGCAAAAGGTTCTGTCTCTGAATGCCCCTGGTCAGAATAAATAAGGGTTAGAGGGTGTAAATACAATCTAAATGTATGTAGGAGGTAGGCAGATGTGGTTTTGTACGTGTATTATGTATCAATACGCAAGCATATACATGCATTTACATACCTGCACAGGTTTACAAGTACACATACACATCTACATATGCATACCTTGCTAACTCTGTTGAACAGATGATAAGATAGAAAGAAATTATTATATTTGGACAGGAATGGACAGACAGACATAGAGAAGCATATAGGACAGACAATCAGAAGTGTATGGGAATTGATTGGAAAGGGAAAGATGTGAAACTGTGGGGGGAAAAAAAATTCTCTCTACCTGACTGGGTAAAAGACACATGTGCAAACATCTGCATGTACTGTATTTGTCTAGACACACAGCAGAATGGGTCTCTATATGAAATAGTATCTTTGCAGCCACAAAAAATCCCAGTTAGAGAGATGGAAGAAAACTTTCTCCTTTAGAGTGCTTAGTTGAAAAGGAGGAAAACTGCTGCACATCCAACGTTGGTTTAAGTTTACTGACCATGTTTAATATTTGATTAAACCTTTGGCATAGCTGATTATCCTGATCTGAATAGATGATCTGATTCTTTCCCTGGTAGTAAAGCCAAGCATAAGTAATAGCTGTCCTCTGACTACTGCTGCCTTTTGCATATAAGTAGGGTTTTGCCATGTCTAAAAATCTGCTTCTGGATTCTTTTCAACTGCTCGGTGTTTTCAGTCTTGCTTTATGAAATCAAAAAAGAACACCCCAAATCCTTCCTCTAGCCATGAAGGGGGATGTGATTTATTAGTAGCTGAGAGAAAAAAAAAATCCCTTCTTTCCAAAGTCTTCCCTGGCTTAAGTATTTTACCTGTTCTCCCTTCTGTACTTTTTGCCTGTGGTTTGCATTATACATATATATATATATATTATATTATACATATATATACATATCCATGTATTTCCAATACATTGGAAAATGCTCATGAGCTTGCTTGGCAGCTTGGGAATATTTGTGTGGTTGCCCATACACGCACATACACACATATACACACAGCAATTTTATAAATAAATCAGAGTCATAGGGATGAGGAGAGGGCATGTGGTGCTTCACAAGGGAGGAGAACAGCAAAAAAAGGAAGGACATCTCCAGGATCAGAAAATAGGGGCTGTCAGAGTTTTTCAGTGCCTTTTAAAGTGTATGTGATGGCCACTGCTGCTGACCATAGAAAGCAAAAGAAGGGGACCTCAGCTGAGGTTTCTTTTACCCTGACCATCCAGATGAGCAAATGTCTAATCCCTCAACACAGACAAAAAATAGCCCTAAATAATCATCATAGATGCTTTACACCTCAAATGAGACAAGACTTGCCAGGAGATGTAATAGACCAACTGATATAGTTCAAAAAAATAGGCAAGCTATCAAGTGCACAAGGAAGTCTGTTTCCTCTTTATTTTTCTAGCTATATCGGTTAGACTAATAAAAGATATTACCTCTCTTTACAAATGTCTCATTTATAACCTTAGACCATCACTGCTACCACAACAGCACTACTTAGACCTTAAATACACACAAAGCTCTTTCTTTGCAAAGCTGGATACCACAAATTCCTCTTTATAAACAGAAAACTGAGGGAGAGCAAGGTCTAGGAATAGGATCTAGCATGACACAGGAGACTAGTAAGAGTCTGGGATAGAAATGGACTCCTAATCCCATCCTGCCCCTCTCTGAATGAAGAAGACTCTGATACTACACTACGTGAAAGGCTTGTTTCAGCTTCTTGATTTAATTTGGAGTTGCCAGACAATGGCCCTGGAGCTGAGGGCTCAGGGCAGCTCTGTTTCAAAACAGCAGGGAAAAATATTTTTGCAAGAAGCTGAACTGTAGTCCCAGAAGGGCTGCCAGTTAAGAATAAGATCACGATTTTAAGAATTCATGGGAAAATGTATGCATGATTTTTGCTCAGGTGTGAGAAATCAGCTGCTGATTTAATGAAACAAGAAAAGTTTTTTTTTTTTTTAAGTGAAATTATGGACTTGGTGCATCTTTTTTTTTTTTAATCTTTGAAAGAGGACATCAAGCTTTGAATTTCAAAAAAAACCCTTTTCTTTCTATGCACTCAGTGCTTTATGTACAGAGACATACACATTTGTATATCTGTTTGCATATATGTGTGTATACTTTCCAAGAGTGTGGGTCTTTCTGCTACTAGCCATAGCATAATTTGCGGTATGGTCAGCATGACTCCCTTTTCCTGAACTCCCTCAGTTCAGGGAAGAGCTGAGAAATGAAAGGAAAAGATAGGTAATGTGCACTGAGAGAACCAGAAGACTGACTCAAGACTTGAACCAGTGAAGGGCTCTATGGGAGTGACAGCCAGTGATGACATGGGGGCAAAATCTCACTGCAGAGCTGAATTGAAGGAATGGGAGTGTGAAGAGAGACAGCAAGAGTTGGGAAAACAGGTCTGTAGTGGGAAAGGGTGACTATGGAAAACAGTTCATGAGCTTGTGTAGACTGAGAAGGAGATTATATGAAGCTGGCATGTGAGTCTGGAGAGGAGACTGGGGAAGAGATTGGACCGTGAAGACAGACCCGAGCTTGTCATACATGTGTCCATCCACGTTTGGATCTAGAAGTTTTACCTGGAGAGGAAGCTAAGGAAGTGAAGATGAGGAGCAGAGCTTGGATTCAAAGCCAGACAAGAGCCAAGGTTCAGCACCCATAGGCTAGGTTGGAAAACTGAGGAAGCGGCTTGCCCAGCAATGAGAACAAGTTCTCTTGCCTGGGAGCACAGAGCAAGGTCACTATTCCAGATTGCAGCTCAGCTTTTTTTTGAGTTAGGAAACTGCTGACAGGAATCCTGTCCCTGGGTCAGAGTAGGGCAAAGACAGGGGAATGACACACCTATTGTGCAATTTCTTTTATGAATAAACTTGTAAAATCTAATTCTATCAGCACCTTTCCGGCCTTTTTCAATGAGCCAGTCAGTAACAAATGATCATTTAACAGCACAAAGCAGCAGTTATATGAGAGAACAGTTTGAGGCGAATACAACACACATTCCCCTCCAAACAAGAACCCAACATTCCTCCTTCATTTTTTCCCCCATCTGCAAACACTGTCAGTAAAGCTGAGTAAATATATAAATAATTAAACAAATATGTTCCCTGCTGCCCCCAGGCCTTTGAAACTGAGACTTAGTTGGATTTCAGGCAATCAAGCAGCATCACATTCACACACACACACTGCACACACGCTTCCTCTCCACCTTTGACAGAATATCATTGACCTGAGTGCACTGTGATGATTTCGGAGAGACTCGGGGTTAGGTAATTGACTATATACACACAGCTGCACACATGCACACTCTGGTTCCTCCATTTACAGTATAAAAGCCATAAGCACAATTCAGATGTAAACACACAAAAAAACAACCCACATCATAGATTGCTATTGACAGATCAACTTAAACTAAAAAAGAAATAAAACATGGAAGCTCGTGAGTGACTAGTTCTTTACTGTACAAGATAACCTAAAAAAAAAACCCTTTTAAATGAAACAGTTTCTAAATTAGTTTTGTTTTGATTGAATACTTGAATCTTGTTTATTCCCTCAAACAAGCAACTGTCCCTAAACTGCCCCCCTATGTTGATAGAGGCAGCAGCCTATCTTATTTGGCCAAAGTCAGGGACATTCACATCTGTACTTAAGGATTCGCGTGGTGTCCAGTGTTTGTGAGGCTAGCTCAGAGTCTGGCTATTGACTCCATGGAGTATTGGGTCAGCCCTCAGCAAATGGACAGCAGCTACTGCTTCCATCTACCCACACTAAGGGCAGGAATGTCCTTGTCTAGAGAGAACTTGCTCTTTCTACTGACTTAGACACCTTCATCCTGATCCAAATCGCATTGTAAAACAGTCAGTTTGGATCATGCCCTTTTAGAGAAATGTGGGATGCAGCCCTTCTCCAAATCCTCAAGCCTTGCAGCTCCCTCAGTTGCCATAACAATGCAGAGTATGTATGTGATTCGCTAAAAGAAAAAAAAAAAAAGGAAAGAAAAAACACACCGAGATTCTGAATCAGTGAATGATATTCCTGTAGACAGAGAAATTACAAAGGCTGAATCCTACTTACACAAACAAAATTGGCAAAATTGTCATTGATCCTTTCATAGCAGAGCAGAGCTAAATGTGTATTTAAAAAATGAAATCAGCAAAATTAGTTTTTGACCTCCTCACCACATTTTCCTGATCTGCACTGAAAAGTGTTCAGCTGTAACTCACTCATCACCACAGATGCACAAAATCCTTTCCTGAAAGAAAATAAATGTCAAACTTACTTATACTATTAACTCCTCTCTCCTAAAAAAATCTGACCAGCCTAATATTGCAGATGATGAAATGAAAGATCAATAGCCCACTGGAGTCAATGGAAAACTTTCCATTGATTCAATAGGTTTTGGATCAGGCCTGAAGGCACCAAGCTTAAGTGTCTCCATCAGAGTGTGTTGGTGAGTAATTATCCAAGCTGTGATTAGGATCCAGTTGTCCTGGCTCCCTCCCTGTCGGTCCTCACCCACTAGATAATACCCTTCCTTTATGTGCAAATTAACTTCCAGTGTACCTATAGGTTGGCATGCATTTTTTTTTTGTTCTCTATCAATGACTAAGCTTAGAGGTAAATAATTTGTAAGATACTTTTTTTTTTCTTTGATATAAAAATCAGATGAACTAGACTCTGCAACAATGGTATTCTTTTAAAGACTTTGCCAAAAGATTTTTTTTGATTGTCTTGCCTGCTCCTCTTCTGTGCTCCTACTTTTCTAATTTATTGCCAGTATCTTGAATTAGACTTTTTTTCTTAAAAGAAAAAAAAATAATAAAAAAATGTCATCCAAAATAGAGGGAGAAAAGCAAAAAAAAAAAAAAAAAAAAAAAAAAA